>SNRZ01000002.1:600000-810000 GCA_008729115.1 Dirofilaria repens | reverse complement strand
AATAACAAAATAAAAATCTAATTTATCAAAAGCTAAGTAGTAGTGAGTACTGTCTGTATAAAAACAGTAGTTATCAATTCTTATTATACAATGCGTTTGATATGAATATTTTCTCTCCCTTACCTTCTTGTTCTTAGTTTTTCTTGCGTCATAAGCCATCAAATAGCATATGATGGTGCCATTTTGTTTAGTTGGTTCATGGATCATCATTCTGATTATTAGCAACTTTCCTTTCGACCGATTTACTTTGTTTTTGTACTCAATGAAAATCTTAAAGCCTCGAGAAATGGCAGACCTTCTAAATTTAAGAAATTTACTGCTATGTTTCGTTGTTTCTATTTTCAAATCAGTAATTTCTACTTTATATTTCCATGTGAAAGATTAGAGAAAAAAATCACATTTTCCTGTTTACCATGTCACATTTTTCTGTTCATTTTGAAAATAACTATTAAAATTCCAGTGCTGGTCAGTATGATGGCGTCCTCAACAGAGGAGGACGACCATCATGCGGAAGATCCACACAAATCCGATTTATGGCAACAAACGCTTCAAGTAAGTTTTGTGCATTATCAATATGAATGAAGTCCGAAGTTCTTAAATCGATTTCTTTAGTTTCATGAAATTTTGAAAAATAACGCGTTGATGTATATGTTTTTCGAGGATTTATTACAGGCAGCAGTTGCGGCCACAGCACAATCGGAAGCTGCGAAAAAACGGCAGCAACAACGTAAACCAATGAGACAAAGCAATGTAGTAGAGAGAAGTGAACGTTCATTGTTGTGTCTCACCCTTTCGAATCCGCTCAGGAAGGCTTGTATAACAATCGTTGAATGGAGGTAAAGTTTTGCAAATTGATCGCAAAACAATGGGATAAAAAACTTTACTGCTGTTTCTGTTTCGCTGGCAAAAATTTTGTTGAAGCATCCCTTTTTTAGCAATTTTTGATTTTAGCATATAGTGCATAATTTACCGCAGCGAAATTTGCTCCAAATTTTAGACCCTTTGAATGGCTGATTTTATTGATGATATGTGCAAATTGCATCGCATTGGCTGTTTATCAACCCTATCCTGCTCAAGATTCTGATACTAAAAATATTATTTTGGTTAGTTCAAAGTAGCCTTACAAATTGCATACATAAAAAATTGCGTATTCAGTAGAATTCTATATTATTCTGATTTTGTCCGTAAGTAGAATCTTAAGTGTTTTTAGCTAGTTAATGAGGACTTTAATAGTTGACTAAAAGTGAGTTGAAAACGTCACTGTGACAAACTAGTTAATCGAGATAAGAAATTAACAGAAAGTCCGTAGAACTCCAACACATCATAACTAGTTTTCCAAACTTAACATCTCCAAAGTCATTAACCATAATTGCAGGAACAAATAGAGTATCTGTTCATAGTTGTATTCACAATTGAATGTGTTTTGAAAGTTATTGCGCTAGGATTTTTATTTCATCCTGGCGCCTACCTCAGGAACGCTTGGAATATACTCGATTTCATTATCGTTGTTATCGGGTAAGTTTTGTCCCACGATAATTAACTGTCGAGAAAGCATTCACGCTGTTTACCAAACATGAAACACATCAATTTATTGTTAATAGAAGACAAATAATTAATTTATGATTACAGACTGGTGAGCACGGCGTTGTCCAGAATGAACATTCAGGGTTTTGACGTGAAAGCGCTTAGGGCGTTTCGAGTACTTCGCCCTTTGCGTCTTGTATCTGGAGTGCCTAGTTAGTTTATCACATTCGTCCATTTATAATCCGAGGATGTTCTCGCTGACATTTTATTTATAATTATTTGAGGATAATTGCTAATTTTACACTTTATTCAAAAAGAAATTAATCTTCTCAGAATTATATGCTGTAGAATCCTCCAAAAAATGAATGCTGAAAGCTGATTCTACTTTGCTTACAAAGTCCAGAATTAGAAAAAAGTGGGGATGAAAAAAGTACAAAAAAGAAATTTGAAGAAACATTCTGTCCTCCATTAATCCATCGGTTCTCTGTAACATAGCTAACGTAATACTAATGAAGAGGAACAGAAATCTGGAATATTTTTAAAAACATTTGCGTAGTCTGGAATAATTTGTAGGTTTACAAGTTGTGTTAAACGCAATTCTTCGCGCTATGATTCCATTGCTTCATATCGCACTATTAGTGATGTTCGTTATTATAATATACGCAATAATTGGACTCGAGTTGTTTTGTGGCAAACTTCATTCGACATGGTTGTTTTTCTACAAACTTAGAAAATTTTCAAAAATTTTGAAATTTCGTAGGATAAAAATTGATATTACTGTGAAATGCCAAATCTAGAGTTCAATTTTAAATGAGAAGTTTGAAAAAAAAAATTAAAAAAATTCACTTTAGTTTTGATCCATCAACTGGACAGCTAGCGCAACATACTCCTTCAACGTGTGGTTTTGCATCCTCTGCGTTCCATTGCCAACCAAATGGTAATTAGGATTCGTGAACATTTCATGAATTTCTTCTAGGATCCAGGAATTCAATAACCAGAATTGAAGCAAAACAACTGCTCGCGGAGTACACACAATAATCACTGGTCATGAATATCATTAGGATCAATTCCATTGCAATAAAAATTTTCACTAATGTATAAACTCATAAAAGTGATTGATTACTGGGCAATTAAATATGACAAATTTTTCGATTGTTATGTAGTAACGATTCATATACATACATTCATTTCTTAAAAGGGAATTCAATAGCATTGAAAGTGTTTCAATAAGTTCACTTGCCTCCAAGACTTTTAGATTTTAATAAAATTATGGTATATTTTGTGATTAAAAAAATCACCAAAAATAGTGTAATTTCATAAAATTTGAACAGGACACTACGAAGGAGTGCATTGGATCTGCACGTCTAACACTTCATGGCAAGGACCAAATAATGGCATAACAAATTTTGACAATTTTGGTCTGGCCATGTTGACTGTCTTCCAGTGTGTCTCACTTGAGGGCTGGACTGACGTAATGTATTGGGTTGGTGAACAATCCATTTAATTTTTCAGTCAAATTAAGTTTTCAATTCTAAATTGGAGATGAAGAAATGTTTTTCAACCGAAAGATTTTATTTGAAAGAAATTGGAAAATTATGAAAAACTATTATAAATAATACCATAATCCACATTTTTTAAAACCAAAATTTGGTTTTGGTAAGTTGTTTTCTAATACCATTATTAAAAAATTATGTCTACAAATTTCAGAATTTCTTTCTGTTTCAGGTGAATGATGCAGTCGGTCGAGAATGGCCGTGGATATATTTTGTTACATTAGTTATTTTAGGCTCTTTCTTCGTATTAAACTTGGTACTTGGTGTACTTTCCGGGTTCGTGTACTTTTTTGATCTTTATAATGTATTGTCTACCCTCCTAGTGGTCTCATCCAGTTTAGTTGTTATTTGATAAAGAGCTATTGCAACATTTGCATCGAAATTTAAATTTCTAATTCCAGAGAATTTTCTAAAGAAAGAGAAAAAGCAAGGGCTCGCGGTCTTTTTCAAAAATTTCGAGAAAAACAACAGCTTGAGGAAGATCTAAAAGTAAGACCTATAAAATTTTTTGCTGAGTAGCCGTTATGAAATAAATTGTTTTATTTATTATTCGAAATTGTATTTTGCATCACAAAAACTGTGGTAATTGTAGGGATATTTGGACTGGATTAATCAGGCGGAAGATATCGAACCCGTTAATGATGATGAGCAGGAGGATGAACAACAGTTCAACGGTATGAATTTTAAAGGTTTTTAAATTCTGATATAAAAAAAACATGTATTTGCTCGTATCATGTCAATGTGAAAATAAAAATTCGTAATATTTTGAAATAAATTTGAAGAAAAAATTAAATTTGATTCGTATAAAAAATTTTCAGTAACTGAAAATGCTACAGGTGAAGAGCTTGATGAAGAGGCCGATGATAAAACAGATGATTCAAGACCTTCGTGGTGGAAGAAAAGACTGCGAAGGATTCAGAAATTCAATCGACGATGTCGACGTGGTTGTCGAAGGTTGGACATTTTTGACACTTCTTAATTTATTCGTTGGGCTTATTGCCTGTGTGAGTTAATGATATTAAATCACTTATTCGAAGAACGATAACAGCTGTAGCTTTCTTTCAGATTAGTAAAATCACAAACATTTTACTGGCTTGTGATCGTTCTAGTATTGCTCAATACGCTTGTTTTAACTACTGAGCACTATAAACAGGAGGCATGGCTTGACCGTTTCCAAAGTTTGTATTTTTATTAATAAAAGCATGGCTTGACTATTTCCAGTGACCGCTTCCATTTCCAATTTTCCAATTTTTATTAATAACACTTCAAGAGAATTGATTTTTTTCTGGGATAGGCCATATTTATTCTTGTTCTCAATGTAGACTAATTGATTTATCATTGTAGACATTTTTCTGCATACGTTTTGGAATTCGATATTTCTTAAATAAGGGCTTAATAGCAGCAATAGTGTTGCTTGAATGATCGTGGGAGATAACTTTCTTCCATATCAGTTGATAGGTATTGACCTATTACTTTGAGTTATGTGTTTAGATTAATTTCAGGTTTTCTATTACATCCCAGTTTTTCTTGAAGACGACTTATGAGAAAAATACTTTTCCATTTTAATCGGTAATTAAGTATGCTAAGTAGAAAAAGAGAATGCTTTATTCGGGAAATAAGTTTTGAGAGTTTGTTCAATTCATATCTATCCGAGTAAGCGAAAACTTGCATTTCTCTCTCTAGGCTAAAAGTCCATTTTTTGAAACAAAAAGATCATTTGGAAGTTATCATTTTAGCAGTGGCAAATTTATTTTTTGTTATACTGTTTTCAATGGAAATGATTTTAAAAATGTACTCACTCGGTCTGACAACTTATACGACGTCACAGTTTAACAGATTTGATTGTTTCGTTGTCATAAGGTTGGTGAATAATTGTCTCTTTTTTTTTTCCAGTAGTTTAGTTATTATTTATTTAGTTTTGCAGCAAATAAAAATTCCTAGTTTTCTTAGGTCATTGTAACTGTTCATATTTTTCTTCAGTTCGATTATCGAGTTTGTTTTTGTGTATTTTGATCTGATGAAACCACTGGGTGTTTCTGTGCTGCGTTCAGCTCGTCTTCTTAGGATATTCAAGGTTACTAAGTAAGTTGGATCTGATTGTATTTTGATTTGTCATTGATCGATATTTTTCTATGTGCGTTTTGGAATTGATATTTCTTAAATTTCAAGAAATATTGCTAGATTTTCCAGAATAAATGTATTAATTATCAAGTTCAGGAACTGTCTAGTCACTCAAGTGTTACGAACTCCAGCAATGGTATGATGCATGCCAATCTGGCAATGCCGTCGGAAAAATCCACACAATTTATTATTTTTGAAATGTCAAACAAATAATTTGTGTAGCTTGTTCATGTTACTTTCTTATTTAATTATCAGATATCTGGAATACCAGAGCTTTACAGATAACGGTTGAGTATCTTTCTTGAAGGTCCCGAAAATGCAGTCCAACATTATTCGATCGTTGTTTTTTCCATTATGACACCGTATTGGAATCCTTGAAAGAGTAAATTAGGTATTCAGTAGTTCTAGATGAATTGCAGATACTGGACCTCGTTGCGCAATCTTGTTTCTTCTCTGCTCAATTCTCTTCGCTCCATTATGTCACTTCTGCTACTTCTTTTTCTGTTTATTGTTATTTTCGCTTTACTTGGAATGCAGGTAATGATTTCGTGGATCTTCCAAGGTTGTAATGAATAAAATATTGACCGAATTGTCGGGCTGATTTTGTTGTGATTGCACAGAATCTAAGATTGTCATACGCAGAAATACAGGATTGAGGATTAAATCCTTGAAGGAAGCTCACGTCTTTAGCCTTAATCTGTATAAGTGAAATAAAGGATTTACATAAATCCTGCAGTATTGATTTGTAAATCTAGATTTTGTCTCATAAAATGTACTTCGACTTCAGGTGTTTGGTGGTAAATTTAATTTCAATCCGATGAATCCTAAACCACGTGCAAACTTCGACACTTTTATCCAAGCATTACTGACTGTGTTCCAGGTAATGACGGGGTTTTATTTTTTTTTATTTTAAATTAGTAATCCCAACAAAATTTCGAATGCCAATGAAACTCAATCTTTCAAAATTTATGGACCGATTATGCAATCATTAATGGCTATCTTCAATTACTATAGGAATGTCGATCACTAACATTTTATAAAAATGCAGTGCAATTTGAGATTTTAAAATCAAACCACTTTCTTAATTTTCAAAAAATATTATGTTGTTTGTTTGGAAGCATACAAAATTTCTTTTTTGTATTTTGACGATAGATCAGTATCAATATTACCATATGCATCAAAATTTGAACATTTATTTTTTTCTAGTCATTTATTTTTTTTGTTAATTTTTTTTATAGTAGCGAGTAACATGAAAGATTTGAGTTAGATTTGAGTTAAAGATTTTATATTTACATATAAAATTAAACTTAATCTGTTGGCTTTCACCGCTTTTAGCGTAGCATTTCATGATACTTATTACTGGATGCTTGATGTTGATTTCAAGACCTTTGGCGTACGGTAATTCGGTTGATCGATCGTTAAACATACAGAATTACCAGTTAATTTTGTAGAAATTTTTACGCTTTTTACTGAGTTATTAAGAGATTACATTATGAGACATATATCTGTTTATCTAATAGATATGCAGTCTTAGATTCTGACTGGTGAAGACTGGAATACAGTAATGTACAATGGTATTGCTTCATTTGGTGGTGTTGGCTCATGGGGCGTGCTTGTTTCCGTTTATTTCATTGTTTTATTTATTTGCGGTAATTATATATTGCTCAACGTCTTCCTTGCCATCGCGGTTGATAACTTAGCCGATGCAGACAGTTTGACAAATGCTGAGAAAGAAGAAGAACAAGCGGGTATATTTTTGTGTTCTATGTGATTTAATTAGTAGTACTCCCATCTCTAGTTGCTTGAAATCAGTGTTGCAGAAGTTGAAGAAGTGGCAGAAGATGACTATGAAGATGAAAAGTATGACGAAAACGGTAATGAGGAAACGAGGGACGATAGCAGGTTTCTTTTAATTTGCATTTAACGACAGAAATTAGAACCATTTCGATTCATCTGCTATACACAAGTGATCGTCCTACATGATTGATTATGTGGTAATATTAATCAACAAATCTAACGGATATCCATAAGTTGTAAAGCAGAACCTTCAAATTCTGTGGTAATAAATTCAAAATCATAGTGAAATTAGTAAACATTGTAGAATAGTTATGGAAGAAGAAGAGGAAGGCGGTGAAATATTAACTGCACGACCGCGTCGGATGTCAGAACTGGTTGCTGCGAAACAGCAGAAGCCTATTCCAAAAGCTTCATCATTGTTCATTCTTTCTCATACAAATCCTTTTCGGTGAACCTTTTAATGCTTGATATAACATTAAAAGTTTGAAATTTTTTTAATTCCCCACTACATTGACATGTGAACTTCTGCCAAATAACTTTTATGATATGTGAACATCTCTATGGAAAAAAATTGTTAAAAAAAGCAGTAATAATTATTGAAGAAATGTAATGCAGGATAGATAGTACCTTAGCTACTTGGAAAAATATTTTATTATTGTTTAATGATAATTAGGATGATTAATAATGAAATTAACGAGTGGAATTGTCGGCATATGTTACATTTTTAAGATTTGGCAGTATATTTTGTTTTGTGGATAATTTAAAGCATTGCAGGGTATTTTGTAATAAAATTGTCAATCATTCCTACTTCACAAACAGTGTGTTAATATGCATCCTTGTATCCAGTGCAATGCTTGCAGCAGAAGATCCTCTGGAAGCCCAGTCACCTCGCAACACAGTAATTATTGTCAGCTTCATTTAGTGTAGTATGATTTTATCTGTATCCATTCATCAGCAGTATCAACTGCTATTTGAAAAGCATGATATCTTTTAAAGTACTAAACTTCAATTTCACTAAATTACAACATATGTTTCAGGATGTAGGATTTTTTTTGTATCTGCAGTTGTGGTATATAATATCAAATAGAGAGTATTAAAAAAGTAGAATCCTGATAAATGGTGTAGCATTTTTAACTAGTTATATCTCATCTCCTTGAATTATAAAATTCTTACGCTATTGCAGATTCTGAATTATTTCGACTACTTTTTTACTACAGTGTTCACTATTGAAATAACACTGAAGGTGGTTGTTTACGGACTAATGTTCCACAAGGGTTCATTTTGTCGAAATGCGTTCAATCTGCTGGATATTCTTGTAGTCGCAGTGTCTCTTGTGTCTTTCGTTCTCAAATCAGATGCTATTTCAGTCGTTAAAATTCTTCGAGTTCTACGGGTATTGAGACCATTAAGGGCAATCAATAGAGCAAAGGGTCTTAAGGTTATATTGCTTAACCCTACCTCACTTATGCTCTAAAAAATACGAAATTAGAAATTTATTTAAAAATTGAAGGACACAGAAAGATGTTGGTTTCAAGAATAAGAAAGCGAGATTTTTAGCATGTTGTACAATGTGTTATTGTTGCTGTAAAAACGATCGGTAACATCATGTTAGTTACATTCATGCTACAATTCATGTTTGCTATCATTGGTGTGCAACTTTTCAAGGGTACTTTCTTTCGTTGCAATGATGAGTCGAAGACAACTGAATATGAATGCAGGTTGGTACCTATTTTAAAGGATTCGAATTTAGTGAAAAATTTCGACGTCGCTATCAACTGATTATTCAGCTAATCGTAATTTTTTTTTTGTAGAGGTGAATTTCTGTCTTATGAAGATGGTGATCCAATGAAACCATTACGAATGAGACGTGAATGGGTTAAGAACGATTTTAATTTCGATAATGTTGGTGATGCTATGATTTCGTTATTTGTTGTTTCCACTTTTGAAGGTTGGCCTGAGTAAGTTTCGTTTTTGAATTAATCTTTTAATTTTCTTGCAAATTTTGCCAAATATAACTGGCACTTCAAAACATTCTAGTTATTATATTAAAATCTTATTTTTTTTCGAAAACCTTAAAAGAAACACATTATGTAATTTCACCATTTTGAACCAGTGCAACTATGAATTTGAAATAAAAGAGTTGAAATGATTAGTGTGGAAGTGATATCCTATACCAGTTTTACTCGATGCGCGCGCTAGGGTCTCAATAACATTGAAAATAATGCATAAAGTGGGATGATTTTGTCGATCTCATCAAAATGATAATGATCTCAGTCTACTCTATGTGGCGATAAACTCCAATGAAGAAGACCATGGCCCAGTATACAATGCTCGCCAAGCGGTAGCTATATTTTTTATCACATTCATTGTTGTCATTGCATTCTTCATGATGAACATCTTCGTTGGCTTCGTTATCGTCACTTTCCAAAATGAAGGTGAAAGAGAATATGAAAATTGCGAGCTGGACAAAAATCAAGTCAGAGTTTACATTTTTAACATTCAAGTTTTTATTTAATCAAATTTTTTTAAAATTATGTTGAGATTTCAACCATATATATGCAGTTTACTTGTTATTATTATTTAAATTGTGGTTGTTATATTTTTAGCGTAAATGTATTGAATTTGCACTAAAAGCGAAACCACATCGACGATATATACCTCGCAATCGTTTTCAATATCGGGTTTGGTGGTTCGTAACGTCGCAATTCTTTGAATATGTCATATTTATCATCATCTTATTAAACACTACTACACTGGCGATGAAACATTATCCTCCAGATCCTGGCATGGATCACGTACTCGATGTGCTTAATCTTATTTTTACGGGAGTTTTCGCACTCGAAGCAGCATTTAAAATCATCGCCTTAAATCCCAAAAATTACTTTGGAGACAGGCAAGATTATCTTCTTTTTTCAAAAGTTTTTTCGTATCAGTACATTCTCCTCTTTGCACTTTTTCTTGCTACTGGTTTGCTGGAAACAACCTTGCAGCAGTCTTTCAAAAAAAGAAAAAAAATTGATAGTGCATGCATAAAATATTTCATTTAGTCCACCTTGCTCATTAGAGTGTTCAATTATTTGGTTTTGGCTTTTCAATTCACGCAGTTGTTTTTTATCTTAACTGAAGCTGTTGGGGATGTATCCAAATCACCAGCAAGCAAGTCATGTCAGTTTCTCGCAGCAGTTCAGCTCGGATGTCTTGGAAGACTCAAAATTACTGTTAATACTTTTCATTTCGATCACTTGCAAATTTTTGAGTTTTGGAATATTGAACTCTCAACTTATGTGACTCTATTTCCAGGTGGAATGCATTTGATTTTGTTATTGTGTTAGGTTCATTTATTGATATTATTTATGGTAAACTCTCGCCTGGCTCAAATATCATAAGCATTAATTTTTTTCGTCTTTTCCGCGTGATGCGATTAGTAAAATTGCTGAGTAGAGGAGAAGGAATTCGAACATTGTTGTGGACTTTTATGAAGAGTTTTCAGGTTTGCTTTCAACATACTTTTTGAGAACTTGAAATCAGAATTTTATTTTTAGTGTGAGATGATTGTTACATCAATCGTTGCCAAATAAATTTTGTTTTTACAGGCACTGCCATACGTTGCCCTTCTAATTGTTTTGTTATTTTTTATTTATGCTGTCATTGGAATGCAGGTATGTTTCTCCATTAACTTAGTTCCGCTAAAAAAATAATTTTGTGCTCAAGCACGAATCCGCTAAAAAAATAATTTTGGGCTCAAGCACAAAGCTGTTAAATTTTAAGGTGATTCTATTATTTTACTTTCGGAGTTATTGCTAACAAGACCAATGGCGTTTTTTTTTAGCGACGAACATTACCAATAAATTCCAGTGATCAATAAATAATTTTTGTAGGTATTTGGGAAAGTAGCACTAAATGATGAGACACATATTCATCGCAACAACTTCCATACATTTCCTGCTGCTGTACTTGTCCTTTTTCGGTATTTTCTTGTCAGTTTCATTCGACTTAATTTAGAAATAAGAAACTCTAATTTTTAAAATCGTTATAGGTCTGCAACTGGTGAAGCGTGGCAACAAATAATGTTGTCTTGTTCGGATAGAGATGAGGTGAAATGTGATCCGGCTAGTGATGACTATAAACAGAATCCAGATGCAAAATGCGGAGTGGATTTTGCTTACCCATATTTTATCTCATTCTTCATGCTTTGTTCCTTCCTGGTAATCTTAATTCGTAAAAGCAAAATTATTACTTTAATTAATATAAAGAATTTAGGATTATTGCCTATTAATTTTTTTGCACGAAGGTTTTTTTGAAGGTTATAAATTTGTTCGTGGCAGTTATTATGGACAACTTTGATTATTTAACTCGAGACTGGAGTATTCTTGGACCGCATCATCTAGAAGAATTTGTCCGATTATGGTCAGAATATGATCCAGACGCAAAAGGACGGATAAAGCACTTGGATGTTGTTACTTTGCTACGTAAAATTTCACCACCATTAGGTTTTGGTAAACTTTGTCCACACCGACTTGCTTGCAAGGTATTTTTTGTCAAACTCAAATTTCTCAGTCTTCAAATGGAGGTAATTTCATTGATCCTACACAGAAAGTGAATAAAATTATTTCACTGATCAGTACAAACCCTGGTTGCACGTGACCGTAGGATCAACTCATCAACATTTGGATTTTTTGATAGGACTTCTTTTTTGTCATTACTATTTGTAATTCACCAATTATTACTTTTTGATATACTCAAATTATCTGGTTCGAATTAGCTTCCATTTGCTTAATAATTTCTCGAAGTATCTGAAAATTTTATGAGAAAAATTACTTGATAAGAAATATTTTGTTACAAGCTTACGGACTAGCAGAGCACTTTGACGAAATTAAACATTCGTAATCGATTACAACTGAGTTTTATATTAATCTTCTCTTACCATAGCGTACAATATTTACTACAAAGTTTGCAGCGTCTGGTGTCAATGAATATGCCACTGAATTCAGATGGTACTGTGTGCTTCAATGCAACACTGTTTGCTCTAGTACGAACAAATTTAAAAATCTACACGGAAGGAAATATCGATGAAGTGAATGAACAGTTACGATCAGCCATTCGCCGAATTTGGAAGCGTACCCCACAGAAAATGCTGGATGAAGTAGTGCCACCTGCAGGAGTGATTTTGTTCTCTTTAATTATTTAAACACATTTTTTTGATGCTATTATTTAAATGTCTTGAAATGGGAAAATCTTCTATTTCCGAAAAGTTCGCTTCATTTCAGGAGACGATGATGTCACAGTTGGGAAATTTTATGCCACTTTCTTGATTCAAGATTATTTTCGTAGATTTAAAAAAAGAAAAGAACTAGAATCCAAAGGTAAGCAATTATTAATGTCGTTTGCTTTATTGAGTAAGGTGACAGATAAAGAAGGCATTGGAGCATAAAAGATCGAAAAGATTCTGGATATTTGAAATTGGGAAAAGAGAGATTTTATTTTTCTTATAGTTCCAATGCTTATTCGTCTCGTGTGGAATAAGTTTCGCCTTTAATTTTAGGTATTGTGCCTCAACAGACCTCACAGGCAATGGCTTTGCAGGCAGGTTTGCGAACGCTGCATGAAATTGGACCAGAACTAAAGCGAGCAATTTCTGGCAACTTGGAAACTGATTTTACGTTAGACGTCGAAGAACCTCAACATAGAGTTGTTTCCATTTATTGTTTTGAATTTTGCTGTGTACTGAAATATGTTAGACTTTTGAAAAAGGCTTACTGTTAGAAGAATGAACTTCAACTAACGATAAAAATTCGGTTTTAGCGTCCACACTCACTTTTCAATAACATCATTTCTGCATTCGGTGGTTCAACCCGAGCCAATCAAGTCTATCGCGAAGATCAAACAACTCGATCGCTTCCAGTGACTGGTGTGCTTTTTAAATTACTTCAAATTTATATTCGTTCATATCCTTTGAATTTCTCACGATTTTTCATATTTTACGATAAAGAAGAAGTATTCTGTAGACCGTTCTATGAAATGATAACTTTCAAAACAATTTTCGAGAAGATTTAGTCTTGCAGGAAAATCGAAATTTATTTAGATAAATCCACATAAAATACGATGTTTATTACAAATATGTAAAAAAAACGGCTGATATATACTGCAGTCGTTTAAATGCTAACGAATTTTGTAGTACAAGTTTTGAAATTTATTAGATGTATGAAGTATTTTAAGAGATATCATTAGTGATTATTAGTCCTTCGTTGTAACAGAAAGCATAGATGTCTTACTACTAGCATAAGGCATTAATAATTCTAGTCAGTCATCAATTGTCGCCGGCACGTTCGTTGTACAGTAATGACATGATGTCAGTAGTAACCCATCGTCACGTAACTACCAACTGTTCGATCAATACTGCGCCCGCGGCATGCTCTAATGGTGGTGTTCTGCAGCGACGCTTACCTCAAATACCTTCTTCAAATATATTCTTGGATCAGAAATTACTGGAAAATGATTTACTTAAAGTATCACGACTGCTTCCCAACTCAGAACGTCGTTATATCCTCGCTAATAGAAGGTTTGCTTGGTTCGTCTGGAATTTCTAAAAAAGTTCACTTGTGAATGAATTTGTATTTTGATCACACTGGTATAACATCAGTCAATAAATTCTTTTTACAGCATGCCTTTGGATAAAGATGAAGAGGAGTGGTGCGAGAGAAGAGATCTGAATAGAATACGAAATGATGAGGCATGGAACGATGGTAGACCTGGGAAAGGCTTAAGGAAACCTTTCATGCTAGCAAGAAATCAAGCAATGGCCATTGCTGGTGTACCAGCCGACGACATAAGTGAAGCTTTTGAAGGCACATATAGGTAACCTTAGCTAATTTAACTCTTATACTTCTCATATTTTCACGGAAATGTTCCATAGAAAATTCTAGATTCTCCTAATTAACATTTAGACCAGCACCGGATGGAAAATCGGTACGATTACCACTTTCAAAGAGACCGGTATTAAGGTCATCGAATAGAAATGAAGAGGGCTTAACCGAACGTCTTGTTGGTGAGGCTTTGGCACTGGGTAGATATATGGATGAGCGTGTTGTTGAAGCGGCGCGACGAGAAATTGCAGAAGGTACATACATGTCAGTATGGCAAAAGAAGTATGAGTGTTTGTTTGAAATGGTTTCTATACGTCTTCTAAGTTTCAAAAGCATTTGCTGTATCTTTCCAGCCTATTCACTTGAAGAATCCGAGCTTGAAAGTGCAGCGGCAACATTAGCAGATGCACGTTACATGGAGCATTTGGGTATGGAACGTTGTGAAGTGAGAGATTTTAACAGATATTCAGCTCATGCGCTTCTGCGACCAGCACCATCACAAGAAGCTCCTGAAGACGATCTCTTTGTTACAACATTATAATTCTGGAATAGCACTTTCATATAAGAGATTCCATTCTTTTTTTCATTGGTTTCTAAAAATAAGCTGCTCGAATGACTACGGTCGCTCATCAAAGTTTTAATGAAGGCTGATGGAAGATGGTTTGCTCAGCGAACTGAGCCTTCTCTAATTTTTGGATTGCAAAATTTAGTGATTGATACCACAGGTCTCACTCATTTCATTGTTATTCAGAATATTTCCCGTCATTTTTAAATAAAATTCTGGAATAGCTTCAGAAAATCCTTTCTATGATAAGTCACATTACGTATTTTCAAATGTCTTCCTAATCGAAAATTTCGAAGACGATTTCTAAAAACTTGAGCAGGGAGACTATAAAAATATAATTTATATTTAAAGTGTCCTTTTATTTTTTTCACTTGCTGCTATGTACAGATTTTTCTTGTAATGATTTTATCTTGAAAACAGAAATGTTTAGGAGTACTATCTATGAATAAACATGGTGCTAATAAACTAACTTAATGTATGTCTCACCCCAAAAGACATGCTGCTACAAAATGGCGAATGGACCATATCTACGACTGGAATCCGTCCTGCATTGTAAAATGTAATAAGGTGAGCAAAAATATAGTGACAAATGAAACTATGTTGGTTATTCGATTATCAAATAGCTGCACATGTCTTGCTTTTCTTGCCTAAGAGTTAGAGAGCAATTCTTGAAATATTTTCCACTCTCAAATTTTCAGAAATAGTAAGTACAAGTTTTGGTGAGGAAACTGTGCAGCGCTCTGAACATAACTACCCTTAATGATAAATAACCCTCTGAAGTAATGTGCTACAATTCATTTAAAATACATATTCATCTGTTCAATGCAGTGTACGTGGAGTTTGTTTGATAATATGATGGGAAAAAGAAGTATCCTTAATTGAGTTATTTGCAGTATTTCCAAAACTTGTTACTTTATGACGAGACGCATATATGGTGTATAAATAAGAAAACAGTGATGCCCACACGTATAAACATTCATTAACCATATCATGTTGACATGCATTATGAAAGAGGATCGAAGCATAGTCGATTTGCAACAGGTAGTCTTCCAAGCAATGCATTCCGCACAATATTTTGCAAATCTGATGTAAGGTTAGAATACATAATAGCAAAGGAACAAATCTCCATCTTCAAGCCGTAGTTTCTAAGAAAAAATAATATAACTGGTGGAATAGTCTCAAATGGAATCCTCTTTATCGATGGATAAGCACTTTATCAGTGTACAGAAAGCAAAATTTAATGTTTGAACCTTGTTTATATTGATGAAGAGGAGCACATGGATAGGCAGAAAAAAGGAGGAGATATTTTCTCCTCTATTATACTAAAAGCCTGAGATTAAATTAAATGCGAAATAGTACTTTGTTCTTTTGTAGATGAGGGAATTAAAGTAAGGTAGATATGGAAACGAATGGTTCAACTTGTAGGGCTAAAGCAGCTAGAAATTTAGAAGTGCGTTCCAGGCAAAGTGCGCAAAATTTAGTTGATGAAAATCTAACTTAGACAAAGCTTGATCAGCAGTCTAGAGTGATCATCATTAGTAATGTGTGCTATAAAGATGAATGAGTGACTGGAAGGCATGGGATATGGGACAACTTTCCAAAGGGCCTCAAATCAAGTTCAGATAATTCTGGGCTTCACTGCAATTATCTTCCGATCTAATCTAGTCCTTTCAGACCTTCTTGTATCTAATCATTATAAGTAACAGTTAAACTTATCACATAAGATTTTTCATAGAAATGAGAAAGGCACAAAAATAATAAAAAAAAATGCATATGGATTTTGAGGATTCAAACAATTTTAAAAAGCTGCAAAAGCCAATGGATGGTTTAGAAGTGATGACATGTGGGCAGTGACAGTGGTATGGCTAGAGAGTGCTGAGGAGTTTGCTGGTTATTATTTCTGTTGCTTTCAAATTGAGAAACAGTTGCGTTTGTCCCTGTCCAAAATCTTTTGTTCTCTTAGAATAGAGATTGATTTCAGGTCGTCTTTACGAGGACAATGCAACGGTTATATACTGTCAAGCCGTACCTGAATTTCTACGAAGATATGTGTCCGCCGGACGTGTTGTATTCAGTAAAGAGTTATTATGATGTATCTCAAAATAATGGTACGTTATTTACATACGAAGTTCGGAAATATTATTTGTCATTCTGAGTTTCTCACGTCATGCTATCTTACTTCATGATTGTGCAGCATAACATAGTAGAATCTCCAAAATTGATTCACGATATTTCAGATTTCTGTTGATCAATCGTATTTACAGAAAAGTTGGGAAATATTGCAAATGGTGCCAGATCTGCTATCGATGAAAGTTTGAAGGAAATTATCAATACACATCAGCTGGAACTCATTGAAGAGCTTACAGCATTTATTGATCATTTGAATAGGTCATTAGTAAGCTGTTCTTCATTAGTAAAAATTAAGGCTACATTCACAAAACCGAATACCCTCCTCGATGTTCAACAGCAACAATTTGCATTCAGAAAGGTGAAACAACTCAAAGTTTACTCACAACTTTATTTCAGATTTATTACAGCTAAATTCAGTAATATCTTTATGTTTACATTTCTGCACTTATATTTTTGCATTTTTGATCATCAAAACAAAGATTTGAAGAACACATACTTAATTTCCAGAGTGAAGTCAGTATTTTATCAATGCAGGAGATGGGTTTATACTATCCTGCAGCTCGATCGGTTTTCGAAATCGTAAAATATCCTGTGAACATGGTCACACTTTTTGTCGGTGATACTGAGGAACTTTGGTTGAAAAATTTAGCGAGAATTGGTGTCCGAGCTTCTATATTGTTTGAAGGATTAAATGATGGGATCAGTACACCATTATATACTATTAAACTGCAAGCATCTAGCAATCGTAATTTTTTGATGTCTTGTTTGCATAAACAATAATGTCACCACTATATGATGCAGGGTAGAAATGCTGAAGCTCATTTCGTATTTATACAGTAATCTGACGTATATTTGAAGAAATGAAAATTCGTTTTTCTTTTTCTTCCCTTGAGAGTGAAAAGTAGATCTTCAGCGGCAGAGCTATTTTAGGGTATTTGAAGTAGTTTTTATTTCAAAATATTTGTCTGCAATTTTTCCAGTGTGGTTGTTCTTTGACTAAATAAGGAAGCAGATCAGAAATTTTTAAGCGGAACTTTTGAGTATTCAAGAAATGATTTGTCACCTTATGCTTTTAGTGGCTGAATTATGAATTAAATAAAAATATATTTTTCTTCATCGTGGAACTTAGATAAATCTATAATTGAGCTTCTTCACTTCTTCATTTTGCTGCTTATGTATTGTTTTTCTTACAGGCAGAAGCTTAGTTGCAGAAGTAAATGGCACAAAAAGTGTCAGGGCATATCTCAGTTTGGAAGTTACTTGGTGTATTGACCTCTCTCTATCCAACAACTCCGGATCATGCAGACATCTGTATTCATATAGATTATTGGTTGCTGTTGATATATGATGTGCTCTCAAATAGAAGTAATGAGGATAATTTATGTCGTCAAATGAATATGGCTTTAAGTAACCACAATTATCTGGTTCCAAATGTAGCTGCGACACTGGCTGATGTTATCGTCTATTCTATTGTCATGAAACAATCTTATTATGCAAATAATGTTGAATTATGGTTACGACGTATGGATAAAATGTTCCAACAGACACAATTACGCTTCTAATTTTGTATTTATGCAATATTATTGACGGTCTAATTTTTTCCTAATCATGGTGCAGTTGAATTCTCTTAGGTTTAGCTCTGTGATCATTATCCATAATCAAATTGATTTGTTATTTTTAACATAAATGGTCAGTATGTCTTTTTAGTTCGATTTAAATTTCTTAAATATAATGAATTTGATGTTGTTTAGTCACCCTCATTCTTAATGAGATATGTTGGTCAAAATATATGAAAGATTTTCTAATATTTATTACTGAAAATGGAAAGGAATCTTTCATCGTTTACCAGTTATCTGTTTTATAGAATATTTTTCGATTTGTTTGTACAGATATTTTAGAAAATTCTTTACAGCTGATATAGATTAATGGTTACTAAATAAGAAAGCATTTCTTATGTTCTGGTATTTTATTTATGGAAGAAACTGATATAAGTAAGTTCCGTAATCTGGGTGGGATTAGTGTTATTCGGAAAAATTTATTGTATATTAAATGCAATTCAGACTGGGTGTGTAGTCCAAACATTTGCGAGTGTTTTTTGCACGATTACTAAAATCGGATTATTTGTTCCGATGTCATTTAAGCTTGGCACGGTACCATTAAGGCGTACTTATCTCTATCTTCAACAAGGTACAATACAATTCAGGGATCTTGTAAAGGTTGGTTTTATCTTTTTCTCCAATTATGTATTTGAATTACATAATTAATGATATAAGTTTATGTGTCCAAATAAGAAGTATGTGATATTTGACGTCAATTATTTTGCAGCTTATGTTTTTTAGATATTTGCCATTGGTTATAAACAATTTCCACTGGATGATAGACGACATAAGGGTGTTATAGATTTTGTTTTTTGGCATTGGGCTCAACTTCAGTACAATAATCCCTATGTTCAACTGGTGCGGTTTACAAACATCAGCGTTGTACCCTTTGGGAAGGCTTTTTTAGGTTAGATTTAAAAATTTTTGTAATTGCTTTGTTGTGGAAGTTTTTATTGAGATTGCGAGGTTTTGTTTGATGGGACTTGAAGTGGGTGAAATCGTTTTTGTTAATCGTTGTTTGAGTCTTGTTGTGGATGTGATGACAGGGTTTGTATCACTTTTGATAGGTTTCCTTCGATTGGTGATTGTAATGAGTCACCGTTTGATATGTGCTCAAACTTGGGTAATTAGAGCGACGCTTTATTTGACACGAATACAAATATGAGCAACGATATCAATTATTAACGAAAAATTTAATGAATCAAAGGTGAAGACCAATTAAATGAAATAATGATAAAAAAAGGAAAAATGAAGCAAGATCCCTTTTGTTAAAAGGTTGTCATATATATACTCTCATAGTTGGGCGGTACAACAAATAATTGAATTCATTGATTGAAGATAAAGATTAAATATTCAATCTACGATTTGACTATAACAAAAAACTCTGGACGTAGGATAAATTTAGATAAACGATAGTAATTTTACAATTCCTTTGAAGATAATTAATAGGAATCGGAATTGTTTGATCTTTAGTCTTATTATGGATAAGGAACTGACAAATATGAGAAATTTGACAAAAGGCAATTAATCATATAAATAGCTGCTCCTTAAGCAACCGAATTACAATTTTTATAGGCAAGATCATAAATCAGTTAAGTTATTGAAAAGATATTCTTTGCCTTAACATTTTATATTATTAGCAAAATTCGGATTTCCGAACATGCTTGTGGTCTTCACTTTCTGAACACAATTTGCTATGAGCAGTATATACCACTACTGAATTGAAAGGATATTCATATTTCTTTTTTTTTCCTCTATAATTATTTATTGTTACATCCAGTGGTGTTGCCTATGATTATACGTTATACAACTTAAATGTCCTCTCTTTGCCTTTGACAACTTTGACATTAATCGAGAGATTAAGATAAAAATCACATCAAAATTTTCTTTGATTTGTTAATAAAATGGAGAATTGCAGATGATGGTCGCGAAGTGCTTTTCGATTTAGAAGGCAAAAGCCGACAGGAAATTGAGGAAATATTTCGAACTACGCTAGGTAAAACGAAAGTTTCGCTGAGGCGAGAACGTTTGGAGAAAATAATGAAGACTGACCAGGTGTTGTTCGGCAGGAAATGTAAGAGGGAATGCATTTGTGAAGTGCAAGGCCAGCATCCATGTACCTCTCTGCTTTATGCGCCTGATTATATGAAAGGGAAGTGGCGATGGAATCACAATATTCAGTAATTAATCTCTTTAAACTCTTTTTTGAAATAATATGGGTCCACTTTTCAATACGCACTTTTTGTTTTGGTTTATTTATTGTAATAACCTTAGATTTTAGGGTAATGTGATTGGTTAAAGATATAAAACAAAAATTTGAAGATTGAGTTAACTCATTATTGCTTGACTTCTATTATTTTCTGGTAGACAAATTCATGGAAGTGTTATTCCAACTACTTGAACTGTAGTAAATTACATACATGTATTGTATTGTGTAAGCGAATTCCTCATGTGGAGTCTGTAATTGGATTTGTTTTGGGATCTTGTCAAATATTCAGGGAAATAAAAAGTTATATTTAATGAGGTATTTATAGAAATTCTGTCGTTATACTGTTTATTGGAATACCTCTGCAATTGTTCGTTTACGAAAAAAATACTAAGCACATAGTATTCAGTTTGCATTACCGTTACACTAGATATTTTTAAAATCTTACTGATAAAGATTACCACTACTACGGTTTGAATGTTTTTCCGATGATTATTTATTTGGTTAAATGTTTTGTTTCTAATTCATGTTGCTTAATTCTGGACCTCATTCAAGAATTTATCAAATACAATGTGACCACAAATGTGTAGCCTGCAGCCATTTATAGTATGTTATAGTACTCAATATACTGCTTTGATGGTATTGATTCTTGCCTTCATTATCACAAGCATTTTCCAACTCATTTTCACTAAATTATTAAATAAAGAGAGTTTGATTCATGCATATAAATATGCTATACTAAATTTAAGAATGGTTATAAGTCTTATGGGAATAATCCATAAGAAACCTTACAGCTTATGAATTATTCTTAAACTTAATCTATGGATACCTGTACACATTCTGTCATACGATCAGCTGATTTCCGAAAGCCGATTCCGGAGAGACTATTGTGGCGTTCAAAGGCAGTCAGACCAACCGAAGGAAATTTTCTTGCGGGAGTAAGTTCCTATGTTTATATCTTAGAATCTCAAAGTATGGAAATTGTTTTACCTCTCACTTGTTGGCCGCTAGAATCCCGATAAAACCTGATCACTGGTGAAGGTTTCACTTAAAATGTTTGTATGTAAATAAACTAAAGTTTAGCGAATGTAATGGAAATAGCTTACTCTAGCTTTGTCTTGCAAATTTGAGAGTGCCGTATTGCTTTCTGAGCAATTTTGACATTAGTGAAAACTAGGTTTACGGATAGACGTGGTTATTTCAATTTAGGTGGCTTTGTCCTTTAGGGTTGTTTGTTGAATTATGATGAAATAAAAGCTAAAATGGGAATCCACATATGCTTACATATCTCCCTTTGTTCAGACCCATTCATTTCCAAAGCATTTCTGAAATCTTAATAAGTGGAAAAGGAGAAGTGGTTGAATAAAAATCATTTATCTTTGAAACTGTTTCTAAAGGAATTTTGTATTGCTCTGAACATTTTAAATTCGACGAGATTTTGAAATTAACTAAACTCAGGAAAAAATCTATTAAAAATCTTTTTGTTTATATATGAAATGTATAGCTGCCATCATAACGGATCTGCAGTTTCATCCGGTTATCGTAATATAAGATGTGTCTTAATGATTAACCTCAGTTTCTGTGGATTTCTTGATTATTTCCACGAATTTTAAAGGAATTAAGCAGGGCAAGTCGAGAGGAAAATTAGATTATGAACTACTTTTTTATTTTTATTTTTTTTAAGACTCCATATCAGAAAAAATATTTCTGATTCCCTTCATTTTTTGATTTATTTTCCTTTTTATATATTGTTATAGTGAGAACATATGTTTGTTTTTGTCCATGATTGAAGGTGTATTTTTTTTTACTTAAAATAATATGGTAATTACCGATTGTGGAGAAAATGTGACCAAGCTTAAGTGATTTGAGAAAAACTGATTTCATTGTTATAGGAGTTAACAATTAAATAACAATCATTCGGCTGAGAATAAAATTTTTTTAATTTTGTTTATTCATAGTTTCACTATTTCCTAGAAATTATTTTTTCCAGAGATACGAAATATTTTTTCGGGAAACGGTTCCTCCTCGGGAAATTGTTCATAAAGGAACAATTCTGTTAATTCATGGTCAGTCCTTTTCATCATCGACATGGCTAGAAAATTCTACGATGCAGGTTGTTCTGAGATATTGGATTCTTGATGAATCAAATAAATTAAACGTTTGATGAGTTTTTTATATTTTTTGGTATTTGTGTATGAAGGTCTTAGGCTTCTTAAAAGCCATTCAGTTTTATGAATGAGTTGGAAAATTATGAATTAATGGAGTTGTATTATTTTTTTCTAGATTTTTTCTGCTGCTGGGTACAGATGCTTAGCGTTAGATATGCCTGGTTGTGGAAAAACTGGTGGACCTACAGTGCCGGATTCTGAAAAGGCCGAAATAATTCCCCTAACCATGCACGCCCTTGAACTTGAAACTGTAATTTCTTTTTTTTAAGAGAAAAGAGAAAAGATATTTTTGATTAAAAAATGTTTATTGAGTTTTCTCAAGTGCAGTTAAATTTTTTCATTATTAAATTTCTCAAATGCAGTTAGATTTTTTCATTAATAAATTAAGTTTCGCTTATCAGGTTGATTCCTTTTTTTTTTGTTATTGCAGGTCATAGTTATTGGACATAGTATGGCCGGGCAATATATCGTCCCACTGCTTGGAACAAGTCGAATAATTTGCGTTATTGCAATTGCATTATCAAATACAAATGTGATACCGGCAGCCCCTGGAAGTATCAGAACACCAGTACTGGTGATGTGGGGTGAAAATGATACCAGTCTAGGACCTAATGCTGCATCAAATTTGAGTAGATTATCCAATTCTAGGTAGGTTTTCTTTTTTTTTTACTAATCCTCTTTTCATTTATTTTCTACGTAATTTCTATCGAAATAGGACTCAAAAGTTTTCTAACATGAAATCTAAGTGCTAAGTATCAGAATTTCGATAGTCATTTGAAATAAAGAGCACTCTTTTAGAGTCTGTTTATCTTTGCAGTTTCAATTTCCTGCTGACAAATGTAAGCATTTTGTTTCAATCTTTTTTTTTCAGGCTCTTGAGAATACCTTCAGCAGGTCATGCTTGTTATCTCAACAATCCAGTTGCATTCCAATCAGCTTGTTTGAATTTTTTCGAAACTTTGGAGTCCTTCGTTTTTGTTTCCTCATTATAATATCTTCCTCGTCATTTTTGCAGTTTTTTTTCTTTTGAACTTTGCATATATATATATATATATATATATATATATATATGTACCGTGTACGAACAATTCTGTCATTAATACTCAATTAATATCTGTGTATGTGAGGAATGCTGTCGCTTGACAATTTACAAATAAATATATATACATATATGCGTTTTTTTTATTAATCGATAAAAAATTTCATGATTCCTGACTATGATATTTAAAGATTTGAACAGTCTTTTAACCACTATTATTACATCAGCATATGTTGAACATAGTCAAGATTTTAAAAAATTTATCCGCGAAATAGGATGTAGAGAAATGAATAAAACTAAACTGTATATCGAAATATGATATTTTTTATTATGATGAAAAGATTCTGATTGAATAGTTATCATTCGAAGAGTCTGATTAAAGAAGACGATGGAATTCTAGAGTGCTGCTCGCTACTTTTTTTTTTTTTTGATTTTGATCGAACGGTGTAGTGTTGAGTTCAAAAATTGCTGATACAGTCAGTATGTATAGTGTATTAGACGTTGGGACGAGGATTTCTTAGCGTGTTAAAGTGAAATTCAGCTTATATTAACTTGTGGGAAAGATTTGAATGATTGGAATCGTTGGTTAAAAACTGATGGAAGTTCTCAAATAGTGGTACCAAATGACTTTTTTTAAGTGATAAACAACTCTGCGTAGAAGAAGCATTTTAAAATGCTGTTGAATCGAATGGAATAATTGAATTCGAATAGCCAAGAAGAGTGGATACATCATTACTGAGGCCGTTTCTTTTCTTAGGCTGCTTTGCTGCTTGCTATTTCTTGCGCATGCTGCATACAGATTTTTCTTCCCTCCCCTTTCTTTCATCTCGATTCGTTACTTTTTTTCCCTTGCATGCTTCAAATTTTCTTACTTTAAGCTAAAGAAATAATGTCCTCGAAAGTTTTCAGATCATACCTGAGTCGTGCAATATTCCTACTACCCTACATCTCTTATTCCTCTTACCATAAGTGATATCCAGAAAGAAGAAATGTGCAGGTGTGAATAATTTGTATTGTGAAAAACGAAAAGCTCTCGAAGCAGGAGTCGGAATTAGCTGTCTTTTTATCAAATAAAATAACAAGTGTGAATTAAATGCCGCGCATTTCAGCTTATTTCTCTCAGAAGCTTTCATATCAATGGTATCCAATCCACTCTTTTTCAGCATCATCAATAATGTGGTACTTAAAAAGTGAGCAAGCAATAGTAGTATCCATCCCATGGTATGGAAAAAAATTAGTTTAACAACGAATGAGATTCGCTCTGGAAAGAAGGAAGTGTTGAATGAAAGAAGGCGGAGCGCTGGCTTGAAGGGACTAGCTCAAGCTTCACATCATTAGAGTCTCTTTCTTTGGGACATCGAAGCTTGTCTTCAGTTAGAGCATCTATGGACACTGATGCGATGACTATTTTTGTTCACCTCCGCATTTCTCTCTTCCTAAGTAATTTCAAAAATTTTTCATTCAACGATTTCCTTAAGAGAATTTTCAAATTTTCAAGAAGCATCGAGATTGTTACTATAAAACCAGCTAGACATGAAAAAGAGCAGCTGTGATTTTTTTTTTTAAATCTCTGCTATGTCAGCTATTTAAATTTGAAAATTCAATAACTGTTACTTATATAGGTAAGTTACTTACTTACTTAAATATAATTGAAAAAAATATTTTAAGTGCAGTATTTTCGTACAACTGTCATTACAATCTGAATATTCCGTCAATTTACATCTTCCAGGAAAATCCCTTTATTAGCAATCTCCTTTTTTATTATAAATGTTTTGAACTTTCACACAAAATTAATAACACTATTGCATTAATCTTTCTTCCAATATTTTCAAATTTGCAGAAATTTATACTACAAAGTTACTCTCGAAATGCGCACTGACGATATAGCAGGAAAAAAACAGAAACGTTTAGATTAATTTAATTGTTATCGTATTCTTCACTCCATATGATCTAGTAAATGAAAAATTTTCGTTTCTTTTCAAATGCATAATTCAGAAATTTCCTTTCGTAGATCTATCTTTTTTTCTTTTTTCAATTATCTAAGCAACTGATCAATTTTCCTTTCAGTAAGAATTGTTATCGCAAGCTTCTTTTATTGTGAAACGAATAAAATAGTCTCAAAAACCGTTGAAAATTCAAACTTTTTATTTGCAAATCGAAACGATATTTACTTAAGCTTATCAGATTTAATTAACTTCCTTCATATTTGACAGATCCTGCAGGAGTGAAGTAATATTGCTCTATGCAAGTTAAAATTAATTTATTACAAATAAAAACAAAAAGACTTTCAACTGTTTAACTAATTATCGTCTAGCCAAACCCAAATTGGTTTGACATGCTCAGCTTTATTTGACATTTCAATACGTTGATGTAAGCTTTTGTGGTAAAAATTTTGTTAAAAGTGACGGCTACAACATTCTTTCAGAATAATCCTTGGCTAACAATTTTTTGTCGAATTCCATCGTTTTAAGACCAAAATTAGAATTTTATTTCTCAAAATGAGGAATAAAAGCCAGGAGGTGAAGGAGTCTTTTTCATATTTTGATCGAACGGGAAGTGCAGAGTATGAAATTGTTAGCCAGAAATTATTTCAACAATGATTACGAACTTTTTCATGAGCTGAGGTATATCCTTAATGCTATCCTTTTTATAAAATTCGTTCTTGAATTTCTTGAAAAAAGACATGCATAGACAATATATGAACAAATCATGTGTTTGAATCACAGAGTGGATAAAACCTAAATGGAAAGATATTAAAGCTGATAAAAAGACATATAGAACTGATTATTTGCTTCTAAATGCTTGTAGAGTGCATCACGCTATCTTCAATTTTCTTTAGTATAAGCAGAATATAAAAAATTTTTTGCATGTTATATGCAAATTGGAATGCTAAAAAATAATCCAATCCAATTTAAAAGTATTGAATGATTTTGTATGATTTTTCCGGTATTCATTGAAAACGTCGGGAACATTTCGGTTTGCAAATTCGCTGCTAAATTAACTACTTCCAGCATAAGATTTACCGAGCAAAGCTTTAATGTTTTTGAATACTCATGGATTCTCGTAATTGTTGCAATCTGTTGCTTGTTCATTTAGAAATTCATTTCTAAATGACTGGTTTATTAAAAGATTCTGTTCTTTAAAGATATAAATGAATATGGAAATTGTTTAAATTTGTTTCTGGACTTACGATAAAGCAATTCTAGATCCGAGGAAGAAAACAATGGCAGGAAGAATGAAACGATTATGCCAAATTGGTCTTTTTGATTGTCAGCACTAAATTTAAAAAATGATTGATTATCTGGGCATTGTGGCTATTATATTTTTCTATCTGTTAATTCTTGTTGTCGGCGTTTGGGCTGGTCGAAAAGCGAAAGATGTTAACGCAATGTCAATTGATGGCGAACAAACTGAAGAAGTTATGCTGGCAGGTCGAAATATTGGTACTTTAGTAGGTATCTTCACCATGACTGGTAAATATTTAATTTCAGATATTCAAACGTTTGAGAACATTTATCATATCAAATTAAACGTAAAGATTTGCATTTTTTCATATGCTAATTCATTATTGCTATAATTGTCACCTCTAAAATTTTGAAATTGCCAGATTTTGCAAATAATCAAGGATTGTTATGGCTTCAAAATTTTGATTTTTTTTGATATTGTTCTGAAAAAAAAGTGCATGCTGGCAATTTTAATTTATTCTGCTATTAAAATTATGAACATGAAATAAAAAAATTATTTTTTAAAAAAATATCAATTAGGTCTTTACAGTCTTATTTTCATTGCTCAGAGTACTACCGTATGATACAGCAGAGAACACGAAAAACTTTAAATTCACTTCAGAGTTGTCATTTGAGACATTTGAATTTATTTCATAAAGTTAGTGTTTGATCAGAAAAGCCACTTTATTTTATTAATCAAGTATTAGGAATTCTCAAATTAAGCACTGAGATCGAAAAATTTCTTCAGAAACTTATCGATATCATCTCCAATAAACACCTCTCATGTAAATCTTGAGAATTTCAAAAATGAACATAGTCAAAAAATATTTTTTGCAATAATTGTGAGTATTTATTTCAATATCATAAATTCTTTTTAAAATTCAGAAGCATATTTTTCATGTTGTATACAGCAAATGAAGCGAATCATTCAATCCTGAGAATATTCCGCACATATTATTGATAAATTATATGAAAATATAAGTGAATGTCAGTTTATGCGAGAATGTCTGTGTGATAATGAGAAGATTGCAATTTCAATAATCAGTGTAAAATTAGTTTCTAATTGTGCAAGAAAAGAAAGTTATTTGGGGATTGCATTCATTTTAATTCGTCTTAAATGAATTGGAATATTCCATCTATTTATTCATTCATTTATTCAAAAGTGTGAGAGTTAAATTCAGCCATATTTATTGAATTTAAGTTTTGGCTTTAAATTAATCAACATCATATGTTCATCATCTCTGTGTTGATTCATCACATTTCTTGTTTTTCCGAACCAAACTGGAAATTCATTCATCTTCTAAATGAACTACTATTGTTTGAATTGGCATATCCAAAATTTCTTTTATTTTCCTAAACGTTTCTTTCAAGGAAATAGATCATTGGAATTTTATATACAAATCATTGTTCAAGAATTTTGGTTATTTTAGATATAAAAAGTTTGATATAAGCCATCTTTATTTAGGGTGGGAAATATTCGGATTTCGGAGAAAGTTAGGATAAAATGAAATGGATTTGCTTCAAGACATGTATATAGATATAGCATACATATGTTTTAGTTGGTTAGTATTGAACTTTTGGAAAGCATCTATGGTAAATGACTTTAGAGAATCTCAAATATCTCATGGGAAAACAATTCAACCGCAAGCGACCAATACTTACGATTTTATTCCTATTTCTGCTTGCAGTAACAACAACAGCAGCCGTAGCAGCAAATACCATCATGGATGGATTGATTTTCAGAGATGGAAATCGAGGATGCATCCAGAAATATAACTTGAGCATGATTAACCAATATTTCTGTCCTATAGATGATTTATTCCTTTATCCATCTCTCATTACTGCAAATTTTCGTTTTCTTCTTTTTCCCAACAAATAACTAAATATTTGCGCTGCTTTTTGAACTTAATATTTTGAGTGCTAACAATATATTTTGATATTTTCTAAGCATACTAATTTATAAGATGATTTTAGATTTATAAGTGCAGAAAAAGATAGCAAAGATATCAAAAGGGATATGATAGAATATGATATGATAGCAAAAGCAAAAGGCAAAAGCTGATAAAATTAGTTTCGTACACTAAAAATAAACTTCAGTAATCTCTGTTAATTAATGAACATAAAAATCTTGTAACAAAACATTCCCTTGCACTGTAAAAATTTTGAAGAGCGGGTGTGCGGGTGTGACTTTCGATAGAAAGAAAATAGTGACAGTTATTGTTTTTAAATGTTAGTGTTTTTAAAGCCTTCCTGGGCAGATTTAATGATTTAATGATTTTTTCTCATTGGTTTTTGGAAATAAACACTGGAACGCTGATGCGCTGAAGTATATATTAAATAATCAATTTAATTATACTTTTTTTCTTATGTAGAAAAGGAATTCCAGTTGTAATAATTCGACAACTTTAGAATGTGACGAGCGTTAAAATGATTTTTTTTTACGAAAAAGGCTGATATTATGAATATTTAAAAGACATTTTGAAATCACTTGAGATTTTTACCATTCACAGGGCTTATGTGCACTGCAGTGTAATCAGAATCTTGATTAACCGTTACATGGAGTATTAATTCATTAGTTCGAGGTAAAAGGCAAGAATATGCATCTGTTCAATTAATTCAAGATTTCGAACAACAATATACAGAAAATATAGAATTTTTCGAAAAAAAGCTGAAAGATCTATTAGAGGTATCAAAACATAGAATTATTTATTGATTTTGTGTGAGAAATCAATCCTATGTTTGTTTATTAAATGCTTTATAGTACATATTTCTATTAAATGGAGTGATGGTAAATTTTGTGAGTTGATGATTTTTAATTCAAAACAGAGAAACAAACGATGACTGGTGTTACGCATTCCACCAAATATTATAATACTCAGAAATATTCTGGTTAAATAATCATTATTTCAGACTTACCTCAGACCTCTTTTTCGACTTTTTTCTGCACAATTTCAAGAAAATAATCCTCATAATTGACAAAATTTATAATCGATCTTCAACTATCGTGCATTTCATTTCCATTTTCTGATTCCCACAGCATCTTGCAAAATCCAGTATTCTTTTGGAAGATTGTATGAATCAGCGAAGTGTTATTCCATCTTTTCTCATTTATCTCTTTGATTCAGATCTACTATTTTAGTCCGCAAAACGTTTTTAGTGTTTCAAAATTACGCATGCTTTACCGATAAAATCAAAAAGAATGAGGCAATCTTATAATCGGAAAAATTGTTTTTAATTCTTTGTAATTATAAGTTAAAATAAGGATGATTTTTACAAATTGCTGACAATTTCAAAATAGTAGACACATATGCATATATATATATTATTTTCAGATGCTGTCATATTACATATATAAAAGTATAAAACAGGGAATCAAGCTATGAAAATAATATGATTGATGAATATAGCAACAAAGAATTTTAAAAATTCTTTCAACAATTCTAGCTAGAAAATGGAAAACGAAAATTAAACTAATACTGGATCAGGCTGCCTTATAAATCTTGACCACGATCTTCTTTAAAATTTTTACTAGATTACTGGTAAAGAAATGAATACCGAAATTTGCGCGAATTCGCAATATTGACAAATTAAAACCATTGAATCTTATTTATAATAGGAATAGTTCATGTCATTTTCCTTGATAAGTGTTGTAATCTTTACAATCTAAATCATTGCTTCCTTATCACAAGTATCATTTCGACTTAATGAATTATTGCTGGTATCTTTTGCAGCAACTTGGGTTGGTGGAGCTTATATTAATGGCACGGCAGAAGCTCTATACAATGGTGGTCTTCTAGGATGTCAGGCGCCATTCGGTTATGCATTATCATTAGTCATTGGTGGCATACTTTTTGCGAAAAAAATGCGTGATGAAGGTTATATCACAATGTTGGACCCATTCCAGGTATTTTTTAGGGACTCTAGATAATTCGTTGTAAATTTTTTAGTGTGAAAAAGTCATACAGTTTTTATTTTCATAGAAAATCCTGGATTTTTCAGGTTCAGTTAAACTCCAACATTTAATAGATTATTCGAAATCATTTTAGTTTATGATAATCAATACGGTAAAATATCCTAAGATTAAGATTTTTGCTTTTATAGATGAAGTATGGTCAAAGAGTTGGTGGTCTGTTATTCATTCCTGCTCTTCTTGGGGAAGTATTCTGGACAGCAGCGATTTTATCAGCTCTCGGTTAGTTTACAAATTATGAAATTTTGAAATTTAATTGCATTTTCTAAAGAGAATCATTTATTTACCAAAGAAGAAAGCACTGCAAGTGACTTTCTTTTTATAAATTGTTCTTCATTATTCGATTTCAGGGGCAACATTATCAGTGATTCTAGAAATAGATATGACACTGTCAGTAATAATATCAGCAATAATTGCTGTATTTTATACTTTTACTGGTGGTTTATACGCTGTTGCATACACCGACGTTGTACAACTGTTTTGCATATTCGTCGGCTTGGTTAGTTATTGATCAGATTAAAAAAAAAATTTAAGACAAAAACTAAGAAATTCTTCAAAGTCATAAATTTGATTCTAGTAATAGATATAATAATACTTTGGATGAATTTTATAAAAACAAACTGGAAACGATTATGCATATATTGATTAATAATATCAGAAATTTGAATTATCGGCACTTCAACCGCAAGACAAATTCAAGATAAAGTTCCAACGGTTGGTATTGCCTTTTTTTGGAAGCCAAGGAACGAACTTGGTCGGAATTGCTTCGATGATCTTCTGTTATAGTCTGAAATCTTTTTGATAAAAACATCAAAATTTTAACAGAAGAAAAAAGCTGTATGACAATCTATTATAGTGGGTCTGTGTACCAGCATCACTTTTGCAAGATAAAACGAAAGATATATCGAGGAATGCAGCGGACTGGATTGGTACCATTGGCGGCTTTAAAGAGATGGCACTTTGGATAGACTGCATGCTGCTACTCATTTTTGGTGGTATCCCGTGGCAGGCTGGTTTCCATGACAGATTGTTATTTACTTTTAACTTCTAAATCCAAAACATAAAGTTTTATTGTACCTAAAACATGAGATTCAATAGCTATTACTCTGATTGTTCTCTGGCTTCTGCAAGTATGCTTTTTTGAGGCATACAAGTTTTGAAATTTTGACTCTCCTTTTCAACTCATGTTGGGCAGGAAAAACGCAAAATCACACAATTTCAAGGTATATTTCCAACGAGTACTATCATCGAAATCATCGTCAGGTGCGCAGAACTTATCATTTGTGGCGGGTATCGGTTGCATTTTGATGGCTATACCACCTGCACTAATCGGAGCCATTGCTCGAAATACTGGTTAGTATATTGAATTATAGCTTTGCAGCCATTGCAATTTGCGTATCATTTTTTTATCAGTCTCTTGCACAATCAAACAGTAATCGTGTATCAACGATTGGAAAAAGACTTATACACATCTTTCCTTTATTACTGCTAATCAAGATGTTGCTGATCCGGACTGCTCTAATTTCGTTCAGCAGTTGTTTATGCGAAAATAAAGTAACTCAAAAGTAATAAATTCGCAGATTGGAGATTGACCGACTACAATCCATGGAACAATGGCACAAAAAGTGAATCAATTCCTGCTGAGCAAACAAATATGGTTGTACCGCTAGTTTTTCAATATCTGACTCCAAAATGGGTTGCTTTCATCGGTAAGTTTAACATTGAACATTAACTAATTTCTGCAATATGTTAAGATTTGTATTTCGGTTAAGTGTTTGTTGATCTGAAAAATTATCACTCGACACTTGTAGATAAATTTCAGGGCTCGGTGCAGTTTCCGCTGCAGTAATGTCATCCGCTGATTCATCGGTACTTTCAGCATCATCCATGTTTGCACACAATATATGGAAATTAGCCATACGTCCTGATGTAAATCTTTTATTTATCTCACTAAGAAAATGTAACCTTCTAACGAGGTTTCTTTTTTTCAGGCTCATGAAGAAGAAGTGATCTGTGTGATGCGTATTGCAATTGTTGCAGTTGGTTTTTCAGCAACCTTAATGGCACTCACAATAAATAGCATTTATGGCTTATGGTACCTTTGTGCAGACCTCGTATACGTTATACTTTTTCCGCAACTTGTTTGTGTTGTATATTTCAAGCATTCCAATACTTACGGATCCGTCGCTGGTTATGTCGGTGGGTTTCATTACTGATTTAGCCCATTTATTGGAATAAATGAAAAGAAACCCGCTGAATTATAGCCTCTAAATAGCAAATTTCTTGAAGTTAATTATATAGCATTGACTAAGCTCGTAGAAGATAACTGAGTAAAATCAACAAGTATTTGATGACACTATGTTTTAACGTATTACATATCTGTATAGATTATGGAATACTTTAATATTTTATGAGCTAAGGTTAAAAAACAAATCTTTCATTTGCAGTGGGATTATTGCTAAGGTTATCCGGAGGTGAGCCACTTCTTTCCTTTCCCGCATTTATCCATTATCCTATGTACGAAGAAGTAACCAAGGAAGATGGTGCGACATTCGGAACTCAGTTTTTCCCGTTTCGAACGATGGCCATGATGGGCTCGTTCATCGCTTGCATTGGCATTTCTTATCTTTCCGAATATCTATTCGCAAATGGTTAGATTCATGCTTCGAAAAGTTTTAGATCCCATTTTGGTCGACATGATCGAGGTGTTTATCGAAAGTGTTTACAAGATTTCAAGAATGTAAATCAAAATTGTTCAATACTTAAATAGAACAATTATATTTCCAAAAAGATATGCCTTCTTTATTTAAGTGTTTTAATCTGGCAAAGTTCCGTTTTACTATCTCTGACTTTGAATCGGAAATTTCAATCACTAGAACGAATAAATTTATTTAAATTTGGTAATTGTTGAAATTTAGGAATATTACCAATCGGAATGGATTTTTTGAAGTGCGTCGTCAACATACCACCTGAACGTATTGCGCTGCATTCAGATATCAGCTTTAATGCAAGTAATGAGACGCTGAATGCGCAAAAGCCAAAAGATTCTGGTGAGAACTACAGAAATTTTCTGAAACCATCTGATGCGTCAATGATCACAGAGTTAAGTACACTGCAACCTTTCAATAATAAAGATTACCTAACATTGAGTAAAAATATATAAGATTGTCGCCGTGGAAAGAATCTAAAAAAATAAAGCTTTAATAGCTAGGATATATTTATTTTTCGTCGGTCAAGCACCGATTATGTTGGGACAAACGCCTCCGAGCTTAATCGCATTTCCTTGCAATATCAGTAGATTTGTAGAAATATGAGGATTAAATTTATTTCCTAGCTGTCATCGAATACTCACTCCAAAATTCTCTACCCTCATTAATTCAAATTCAACAAAACACTCAGTGTAAGAAACTCTGGTCAAAATCTTTGATACATTTGGTTACCAACCTGGGTAGAAATTTATCATTCTTCTCGTTTCATCTTTGTATCTTCTTAATTCCTCCCACCGTTATTTATGATGTTAGGCCTGTTTCACAATATGACTAAAGCGAGTGAAAAACTTCTGGCAAATTGCAAAACAAAAGAAATTTAAGGCAGTTATTTACTATGATACTCTCTGGTTCCTATTGAGTTGTGTAATATAAATTATCAATAAATGCCTTCTTTATTGTTTATTTGTTGCAAATCAACATCATTCAGGACCTATAACCTCAACGATAATAGTAAATTCATATGTAAAACTGTGAAACAGCCATATATATGAATTTATAAAGAACAGGCATTTTCATAATTTTCCAACAATAAATGAAGCGTCGCAAAATACCAATTTTCATGAAAATGATTGCATAAAACATCTGAGCGTCCGTAATAACACCGAGTGATTAAGTAATTGACCTATTATTATGTCAAAGTTATATTCATTAGCAGTTATGCAGTTGAAAACTGGAAGATGAAAATGAGTCGGTTGCTAGAATTGAGGAATCAGCTTCCAATTTTGAGTAGACTATATACCAATTTTAAATCAATTAAAATTTCAGAGTGATTCATTTTTAAATAGTTCTACTATCACTTACTTCAACTCATTATTAAATAGAAGCTTGTGCTATTGGTCAGTTTCTATTTATTGCTACATCACTAAAGCATATTTTCATTATCTTTACTACCGCTTCGCTTACTCAGCGCCAGTACTATGCACATGTCCTTTCCTCTCACGTTCCATATATATATATATTATATATATATATAATTATTCTAGCTGTATCACAAATAATTTTTTCATTAACTCACCGCATTATCATCCTCTTATCTATGAAAACTAATACGGGAACATTCTCAATTAATTATGATTTACTAGGATTTGAATCATTATAATTAAAAAAAATAGGTTAGTATTTCACCATTTATAATTTGAAAAAATATTTATAATTAAAAAAATAAAAATAGGCCAGCCCTGAGTTTTCTAAGCTCGAACAAGGTTATAGCGTAGAATAGTATTTAACAGAAAACAAGGAAAAGAACACCACTATTAATAATGTATGTATTTACAGAGCATATGAGCAAATGAATGAGGGAAATATTATTCCACAAGCACAGGAGCAGGAATACATCAAATTAGAGAAAAAACCTACGAAAATCTAATGTTCAATACGTCAAGGCGTTATAATGTAAAATATTTGTCAAATTTTTTCGGATAAGAAGTGAATTATACATTATCTCTTGCATACACTAATAATCGGGAACAAACAATACACAAAAAGAGTCGCAAAAAAAATGGAAATTGATTAGAGTAGTCTTGAATGGATGTGAGAATTAATGTATTCATGAAGAAGTACGCACATACTGACTCAATTCTAAAAATATCCGTAGAACCTGGGAAATTTTCTTTATAAGTCCGATCTTCCCAAATCGCGTCTTCCTCTTTTTAGACCAAATTCAGATATCATAAGCTTAATGAGATCTGCGCTTTATCACATTACCAGTCGAAGACAAAAATAAAAACAAACACAAACAACTGGTCGATTAGACGGAAGTGAACATAATGAACCATTTGAAAGCAAGCGCCTCCACAAATCACCATATAATGCATTCCTAAAGAGAGTCGGAAAAAATACAACAATAGAGAACAATTTTACTTGGAACAAGTATTAATATTAACCCGAAACAAGGAAAAAATACAAAAACTAAATCTGTACAGCAAAAAGCAATGAAAAGATGACCAGAAATGTTCTCATCAAAAGGAAATAATAACTTCTCATCAAAATGGAAAAAAGAAAAAAATCAAATTTAATTTGCAAAAAATATAAAAACTATGACTTTAACAATTAATTTATCTAATCGTCGAAATTTACTATTTTTATTTGTTTTGAGCATCAAATGTATAATTTGCATTTACTTCGAAGCCTTCACAGGACTTTTTTGTAGCAAACATCGTCGTCTTACAGTGTGATTTTCTAAAACATTTTCAACCGGTAAATTATTAGCAAAAAAGATTTTGCAATAATGAAATGCAATCAAAATAGTATATTGTTATAAACAAAAGAAAGAATAAAGAAAAAATATTTCTCTCGTAAATTTGAGAACGTTTTTTATGAATTAAGTAAATGAAATTTAAATTAAAAGATGTTGAAACATTCTGCGTAGTTAACTGTGCATACTAACTCGAGGTCAGAACATTCAATCTCCATGACCAGCTTCACCGTTTGCATGACTTACTGGATATTCGTTTGAATTCTCAAGAGTTTCTAGGTTTTCACTGTTTTTAATCTAAAAGAGATACAAGCATAATGCAAAAAGCAAAATCAGATAAAGACATAAAGAGCAAAACCAAAATAAAAGCAATATTATTTTCTATTATTTTTCAAGATCCAAAGATGAAAATAAATTACACTTTTCGACAACATATCCAACTCTTCTGGTTCGTCAACAATCACAGAAGCACTTGCACTTGTTTCTTGTTCTGCTTCACCATCTCCTTCCTGGATAATTAAGATCAGATCACCAATAATTCAAATAAGACACCCTAACAAAAAAAAAATTCAAAACTTCGTTGCAGTCTACTAAAGAAGCAATAACAGACCTCATAAAATCCTTTCGGCTTATATTTGCCACAGCAGAAGTTACAGCAACAGTTACAACAAAACATGCAGCCGCAACAAAAAAAGAAACAGCAACATGTTGAAAGTCCGCAAATCAAGAATGTCCACTGCAAAAGGCATAATAAATCATTATTTGTTTATAGAAGGCCTTAACCTTTTAATTATGGCCTCTCAACGAATGCCTCATCCGCACTAAAGTAAAGAACAAATTTTCTCATATCTCCAGTATATACCAGCATAACAGATATAAAATGAAACTTAGCACTTCAAAATGTTTTGCTCTGGAAAATAAACGTTACAGATATTCTGCTATTTCAGATTAGGAATAAGCCTAACTTTAAACCAGGGTTTGAAAGCTAAACCGATCGCAGCATCGTCATCACCAAACTGTTCCATAAATCTCAGACCCATGTCTCCATATTCATCATATACTTTACGTCTCGTTGGTACCGAAAGCACAGCATGCGCATGATTAATTTCTTTGAACTGAAAAACAGTTTATCCGCAAGAATGCTTTCCTTATGTCTTAACAATCATCTATAAACATTAAATTAATTCTTAAAATTTTCACTTGTTACGGTCATTCAAAATGAAATCAACTCGAAATGTTCAAAACTAACACGTTCAGTTTTCTCTGGATCATCCTCCAAATTCTTGTCAGGATGATATTTCAAAGCTAGTTTCCTGTAAGCGCGCTTGATATCATCAGCTGACGCATCTTTTGTAATATCCAAAATTTCATATAAGCTAGGTCCTTTTGGTCTGGAATCAGTTCATTAGCATATACAGAGGAATTCTAGAACAACTACTGCAAATTATTACATTTTAAAAAATACGCCACTGAACTTACTTTTTCTGTTTTGAATTGGATTTTCCGCCTTTTTGTGAATAAGATTCATCCAAGTCTGGTGGTACCATTTCTGCTGTAAATAACCATGTAATTCACATTATTTGTATATTTGAAGCAGGCAGAGGTGTTCAGACATGCAAAATAATGCCTTCCTGCATTAGCTCGATCCGATAAACTGACATAGTTTTTTATAAACTGACATAATTTTAATGAAATGAGCATATATAATGCAGCTATTATATTGTTCCAGAGCTATGCGGTTATTTTTTTTTGCTTTTCGATAGTTAGAAGTTACAATTTTTATTTTTAGTATTAGAGTCTGATTCCCCTTTTCATTTTTGAATTTTTAGTGCCTCAGGTAGATTAAGAAATGGTCTATATCGTGATTTTTGACTTTGCAAAAATTGCCTATTTTGTGGTTTTGGTTAATTTTTGTAGTGATGATTGAGAGCTTAACCGAGAATTAGATTAGAAGGAATATACTGATGGATGGCATTATGAACTATCCTAAACAGTTACGCCACTACCAGAGAAAATCCCATTAACAGGTAGCCTTAATGCACAATATCAATCTACCACAGCGATGCAAAAGAAAATGTTATGACAATTGTAAGATCCTCCTACTTATCTCTAACACACACAAAATGCGGCTCCGTTATGTTAAGATACTATTGCAATGACTGAGAGTATACATATAGGGTGGCCCTTCTCCGTAGTTCCTTTTCATCTTTGATGTAAGTTTGTGAAACGTTTTGATTTAACTAAATGAATTGTCTTCATTCGATTTAATTAAATTAAAATCAAATTCAACTCCGAAAATTCCACGAAATAATCTAATAAGAATTATCTCGAAGTGTTGACTACAGGAGAAAAGTCATGTATGAACAAAATAAAAGTGATCATAAATATGTTGAAGAAGTAGGATAGTGAATTAGGTAGAAATCAGTGATGAATAAAATTGTCTTGCGAATGAATCAAGAGAAAAAAAGTTTTTTACTGACTTGTCGGTGAAAGCTGAAAGATGTGATTAGTTGTACGTAGGGGAATCCATCAAATAGGATAGTATTGTAAATAAAAGAAAAATCAAAGTCTATAAGGGACATTAAAGTTTAAATGGCGAGCCAAAGTTATAAGGAAGTCAACAAGCTGGAAGGATAAAGATATTTATTGTCAAAGCATTCGGTTCACCGGTCAACAAAGTAACGTCAACCAGTCAAGAGGTGACATGTTGGAAGAAAGATAGAGAGGAGGAATTAGGAAGGATTTAAAAGGGAAGGATTTCGGAGCTGAAGTTAGTTATTCGGTAAGTCATTCGAAGTGTTCGATGACAGCTCAAGTTCAATTCGATAGTTACAGTTTGGCGACACGGTAATAGTACAGCGAAAGGAGAACGACAAAGCTAAAAGGACGATACGACGTTTTAAGCATTGTATGAATGCAATATTGCGCTTATTAAGTCGTATAAACCCAGATGAAACGTATTGTTGACATAGCCGAGTTATAATATCTGAAAACAACCAATCTCTAGTTGGCAGCCTCCAATTAATAACAATCCTATTCAGAAGAGAACGAAAGAATTAATTTTTTTCCAATTGACTTGTTGAAAGCTATTGTGGAAAATTTCCACAAAGTTTTTCTACTTACAACCCAGAATAATTCCTTGGAATTCAGTTTTAATTTTCTCTTATTTTTTTCTTTCTCTTCTTAAGTAGTAAATAGTTTAATATTCATTTAGAAAGTTTAACTGATATGAAGGAATCCGGGAAAAGATTTTCAAAAAGCTCAGGATCCTTAAAGTAGAATCAAAATTGAATAAATTACTAATTACTATGATATTATTTTATTGCTAAGATGAAAATGATAAGCTTTCTCCCGTAATATGATTATGAATTTAAATATGCTGAGTTGTGTCAGATGTATTAAATTCCTTTAGGACCATGAATTGGTGCAATAAGGATACATGTAGTCAAAGTTTCTATTTAATATGCTTAATAATAACAATCGACCAGGCTCTCTCGTCTCGATTAAAGCTTCTGGAACATTCCTGTGATATATCCTGTCGTGTTTTGATACTAGCTAACTGTTATCGTCCTATTTTAGGATATGATATTCAGATTATTTGGCTTTGTAAATGACCAAAATCTAGTCCAAAAGAATTAAAACGCAAAAAAAATTGCCATGGAATATCAGAATGAAGCAATAATAGCAGCATACAAAATAGGCTCTTTTTGCACAGGAGATAGAAAGAAGATAGTGAAATAGGAAAATTAATCATGATGTCACTTTAATCATTTTTTTGTGCTCATAAATTTTAAGGTTTCAAAATAATATTCAGTTGATAAAAAAGGAACTCGCTGAAAGTACATGGTCACTGATAAGTAGCGAAAAAGCAAAGTAAGAATTCTTTGCAATAACAGATCAATGCAGAAATATTATGCGGTTTCTAAAAATTCATTATTCTGAAAGAGATAAAGTTGAACACGTAATAAATGCATTTTGAAACATGGCCAAAATACCTAAAAGCTATCCTTAATTAATGCAGCAGTTCAACAACCAATTCGTTTTAATAATTTTAATGAAGAAATTTTCGAAAGTGGAAATGCTTGTTGGTATGGAATATTTTACTGCTTGATATCCAAGAAGATTATAGTGGTTTTTGACAACCGACTGAAAAATGATACAATGCCATCTGTTAAAGCAACTTCAGAGCAGGTTAAGCAAAGACAGGCAAAATTGATGAAAAAAAGTGACATTGGAAAGTGAGGTAGTACAGCAAGGATACATTTAGAAGCGAACCTAGAAGCGGTATCCAAATAAACGGAATATTTATTATTTTAGTGAATTCAAAAATTTTTTAGCTAAATTAGAGAAAGATAGAAAGAGGAAGAGATAGAGAGTGAAAGCTAAGAATGGAAAAATGACACATTCGCAGGAACAAAGACACTTTTGTCGGGAAAAATTTCCTCTGCACTTAGTTTTTCTTAGGTTTTCTGAAGTTGTGCGAATAGATGCGAATTGAGAAAGCCGCGATGTAATGTATGTACACTATTGCAGTGTGCAATTTATTGCTTCGCATCAACAAATATGCGTCCGGTGGATGCATAGGCTCGAGCTCGTACATTCACACGTCTTTCTCTCTTTCTCTTAACAACTGCGCTTCGTCAACTTCAACTTATTCTCGTTTAAATTCGATGATTATTACTATGTTCTGTTCACATCCCCCTCTTATTGTTTTTACTGAGCAGTGAGGTTTATGAAAACTACCCCAATTTCAGATTTCTCTTGGATAATGTAATGAAATATATTTTCTTTTGTGTTGAAACAGGCATAGAGTTGCGAATTTCTTTATTTCCAGTGAAGTTCTAAACGTTGCTAAAGACAAACTCCAAAACCTCAAACATGGGTAATTAAACCTTTAGTACAACAAATTTCTCTAACATGATAACGAGCTTAACGATTAAGATTCTGTAAGAGAGTTTGATAATGGAAATAATATAAAAAGCAAGACTCAATATGTTCTTCGATATTATCCGTCTTACTGACCTCGGCGACTCCATTTGACGATAATGATGTTAATGTTAGATCTTTCGCACTATTCAGAGGTCAGTTCTAAGGTCACCAAAATTATCCCCTTTATCTGGAGAGCACATACATGATAACTAATATATCTCTAATACATTCACTTATGAATCTTCATATTTTCTTTTATCATAGAGCATTTCTGCAATTTATTCGCGTCTTATTTGCCAGAATTGATGGTAATTTATAACTTTAATCATAACTGTTTTTGAAACTTATGTAGACTTCATTATCAAGCAGTTGTTTAAACTTGGCAAAAAAAGCATTGCTAATATTAAATGTAAGTATTCAGATTCAGTGTAGCTTTTATCCCTTTAGACCTAAGGAAACATGTGGACAGAAATAGTGAAAAAAAAAATTACGATTAATTTCTACATATATTGGAAAAGATTTATTTCGATAGTTTATTTTAGAAATAGTTTTAAACAAGGCTATAAATTATGCCACTGATAAGGTGGTGATTTACCGTAATCAATAACAGGACACCGTTGCCTCATTACCTTATTAACTAATTTGAGCAAGTTAGCAACATGGCTATCAAAAGATTTAATTTATCTTTTTTTTTTCCTTTCATATTTCAATAATGTGACATACAGAGACTGTCTCCTTCACCAACTTGTCACATTTCTTCCTTACTTCAACTTAAACGCTGGAAAAGAACTTACCGCATAAGGCATACTCATCATATTATATTTTGTCTTCACTAAAGAATTCATCTCGCCTCTTATGTTCAATTCCTTTCTCGCTATCTTCTTCCTCTTCCACTTCTGAAACAGGGAAATTAAATGATTGAAAAAGAAGTGATTTAAAACTATGGGAAGATTTTTTTTTCTAACAATTTTTTAAGATTAAATTAAAGCTTGACTTACATGCATTTTACACTAGATCTAATTTAACCTCGATATGACATGGAAGAGGAAGAAGAGGAAGCACTGAAATATAAAAACATAGCACGGCATACATCCTAAAACCTTCAGCTAATAAAGAATGTATTGTTTGTAACAGCAGACTATGACTTGGTCTACATTATGAGAAGTTCAGTTAGCGAGTATATTAGTGTGAGTGATTAAACAGCTGATATCGGGATCCATCTTTTGGAAAGATAGACTGCGCCACATGTACAGACGCTATTTTCTGCAGATACATTATATTATATGAAAGCACTTTAGGCACTTCTGTAATTCATGTGTGCAATAGCAAGCCGTGGCGTAATTTTGCGTATCGGAACGCTGAAACAATACAGTATGTTTTGGAAACACAGTTTTTTCATTTTGGCTCAATTTCTGATAAAGAATCTGTTGAAATTCACGCTAAATAAGAGATTTTTTTCTGGAATGCCATCTTTGCAAAGCAAATTTCTTTATGATACATATATTTTGTTTGCTGATTTCTTATTCGCTAAAATTTGTCTTGAGAAAAAGTTTTTTTTTTTTTTTTTTTTTAAATTTCAAGCATCAAGGATAAACTGAGAAACTTTTTCGTCATTACTTTGACACTTTTTTTAAAAGTCTGTTTTGCACGCTCCTTTCTAGATTTCATCAATTACATGTTTAAAAATGAAGCATATAAATTCCTATGATTTTCAATTTTTTCCGCATGCATTATCAAATGATAGGTTGTCCTGAAAATTTGTTATTGGATTCTTTTAAATATATAGTGTTATATGGACAAATTCATTCAATCAAATGTTTGAGAAGCACGAAATCTCGTTTTATCGAAATTAAGCAACATAGACAGTCATGATTTTCATTGAAAGATCATTCAAGGACTACAGTGATGAAGAAATTGTTATACTAAGTTTATTTCGTGTGCTTGAATACTCGTTTTTTTACTGTTCGATGATTATTTTCAATTTAAAGATATTATCGGAGATCAAGGAATAAATATGACACATGTGCCGAGTTTTAGACGATCGAAGCTTTGCAACTCCACAACATTTTAAATTTAATCTTTCAATGTTTGCCTACAACTCTATAAGTTCGACAAAAGTAAAAGATCAGAGATCAGTGGTCAGCATTTAACTTCTGGGGTGCCACTTATATTTTCACAACAATCTTCTATATTATATTGCAGATGCTCCTGAATGGTAATTGGCGATGGGATATTGTACATGCATGCATCAATTTGCTTAGTCTAACATTTGCGATTGCATTTGTTGTCGTCCAACTTATATCAGTATTCAGAAAAGCTAGTTTCGGGAAGCGAAGTACAGCTATAATGCAGTCAGAGCGAAAATTTATTCCACAAACACGAATGACTGATAAACAGGTGTAAATTCCTAGTATATGCTGATATCAATATCATTATTAAATTTCTAAAATCATGATTTGGTTTAATTTACATTTAATTTTAATAGATAGGCGATTTTATCGAAAGCGTTGTTAATTATCGGGAGATCTTCGGTGTCAAGAAGGTACCATATCATCGCTTGCGCCTGCATGACGATGAAGCCTTGCTGAGGTAGTTCAGTCTGCATACTGAAATGTTTTAAATCTTCTCCAGTATTGTAGTCATAGTACTATTTAGATTATACGAATAAGATATATATTTCAGTCATAAAAATATGATGTATTCCGTTTGATTCGTCTGCTAACTAAATTATTCACTTCGTAGTTTGACCACTTTAATCAATGCGTTATCTATTTTTAGAGTTAAAAAACGCGCTATTTTATGATTATACTACTTAGCCATAGATACGGTAAATATTATCCAGATCTAATTTCATGAGCGTTTCAAATTAAATTTTGATATTTCGAAGTCAATTATATGTGTTTCTAATTCTTTGTCTTCTCTCTTTTCTACTGCTATAATTGTTTAACTTATAACTTACCAGTTTCAATTCTTTACACTAAATCTAAGTATACTCAATTGAAATTTTAAAATTTCAAGTTAAAACTAAATCCAAGGTCTCAGCTGTTCTACGAGAATATGAAGATGCGAAGATGTGTTCAAGAATTTAGTCCTCGTCCAGTACCTATGAAACTGATTCAAAATATTATTAAATCAGCAGGTGCTAGAAATTATCAAAGTTGGAATTAATCGTTTTCAAGATACTATATAAGCTAATAATACTTAAAACAAGAATGTTAAAAAGCAATCGATTTTGTGTAATCTGAATCGATTAATTGAAATTCAAAATGGAATTCAAAAAACTGAAAATTCAAGAAATTTGACAATATTCGATTAGATCCACTAACATATTTACGAAAATTTTTCAGGTACAGCACCGAGCGCAGGCAATTTGCAACCATGGATGTTTTGCGTAGTCAGCAGCTATGGACTGAAAGCTGAGATAAGAAAAATTATTGAGGAGGAAGAACGAAATACTTATAGCAAAAAGTTTCTGAAAACTATAAATCTGCCTAATTTTTAAAGTGTGCTATAACAAGCAATATAATGGATCTTGGATATTTTAAGTGATCGGAAATCATAACTTTGTTTTATTTGAGTCGATTACATCAAGTCAGTAAAATCATTCTAATAAAGACATCAAAATCCATGTTTGGTAAAAAAAGAACATTTATCACGCTATTTAGAGAAATGTAGTCGTTTACTAATGATAGCCTTATTGTTCAGGATGGGAGCTGATTGGGTGCTGGACATAGCAGAATTGAAAGTTATATGGTCCAAGCCATATCTTACTGAAGCTCCTCATCTCATTGTGGTCATGAAACAAGTAGAATTTCCAGTTTATTTGTTTCGCTTTATTTCAAAGCATAATGTTAATGCACTTGATATCAATTCTCATGTCAAGAAGTATCGGTAAACCTAATTCGACTTCCGGCTAGGATAACATGGTAAAAGTATCTTGGAAATAGAATAAAAGGAGAAGTTGAATTTCAATCATTTTAATACCAAAATCTAATTTTTTATAATATTCAACTATTTTCAATTTCATTTATCGGTTAATGACGAATTCTTTCTCACATACTTTATTTTTTTTTTGTGCCGTGAATCCGAGCAACTAAATTTGATTCGATTTTTTTTTAATGTTATGTGGTAGTTCAATAAACTATATAGTTTCAAATTTCAGGTTCATTTGATCAATGATTCAAATGAGTTAACTTCAACGCATTACAATCAAATAAGTATCGGTATAACAGTTGGCATTTTAATCGCAGCACTTCAGGTCACTTTTTTGTAAAAAGAAATTTGCTTGAGCCTAGTTCATTGTGCTTATTCTGATAAATTATTAAATATTTGCGAGTATAATTTCAATTTTCAAATTTCGCTAAAAACCAAAAATATTTCCAGGACGCAGGACTAGCTACTTCAATCACATATCCGTTATACGGCGGCGAAAGAATTCGAAAACATCTGAATAGGCCGCTGGACGAAGAAGTTTTTCTTCTTTTACCAGTTGGATTCCCAGCCAAAAACGCCACCGTACCTGATTTCAAACGTAAATCTGTTGAAGAAATAATTCGATGTTATACATAACGACCATATCTGTAATAGCCTAATCTTTTTAATAACCAGTTTTATATTTTTTGGATATAGTAATGAGTATATATGGTGGAAATGATATGGTAAAGAAAACGACATAATGAAGATACTATTGAAAAGTTGTTACAGTGGTTTCCATACCGAAATTAATGTTAATCAAAAAAATAGCTGATTTTTAAATCGTGAAGTTCGAAGTTATTTGTTGCATGTATGAGCATATTCATTCCAGCTGCAGATTGTCGGTGAATAGATTAAAGCATATAGTTCAATAAGTGTCAGCTTTCTTGTGTCCGGTGTACATCCGCAATTCAAAACATTAATGCAATAATTACTGATGCAAAAATAGATAGCCTTAAGTTATTGTTTGTTTGGAACATGGATTTCTTGGTTTTATGAATTTAAGTTCACTAAATTAATTATAATTAATTGATCTATGATCTGCACATATTGATAATCTTTTTTGACAAGTGACGTAAAATAATGTAAAGGCAAATAGAATCACTCAAGAACTAGTTAATGGAACAATTTCCACGTATATAATTAACGTACGCTATTGAATATTGAAGATTGCTCAATGCAACGACTTCCCACTTGTTCCACACTATATTATTTGTTGTCCGTTCATTTTTGTAACCTATAACCTAAGATTTTCATTTTCAACTTATTTCAAACAAGTTTCTACCTGTCAAGTCATGTAACGATTCCATATAGAAATTATTGCAACTTCGAACAAATTATTCAAATTATTTCTGCTTGTTCAAAATATCATAAATGGCATCTATAATGTAATTACGAAAATTAATACATTGAGGATTGTTTAATCAGTGTGATATCATATGGAGCTCTAGTAGTCTATTAAGAAATCTGCCTCAATATCTTAACTCAACAGACTTATTTATGTTAATATACGTAATTTCTTCATTTATTTCACTCTATATATGACAAAAGCTTGATAAAGGAATGAATATCAGAAAGTTGTCATAATGTAGTTCCTTTATAATTTTTATTAGTTTTTGGAAATAATCGCCATCCTCTCGCAGCAATGAAAATGGTTGTATCACAAGGTGAGCATCAGGATATTCAACGCACACTTAACGCTAAATTTCTTAATATATCGCACTATTCGCATTTAAGCTTTAGTTTACGTCATATTACCACTTTTCTTTTTTTCTTTCGAATGCTACTAAAATTATTTTGTGGACTGGGGAAATCGCTTTCCTGTCATTTAGGTTGGCACCACATTTCCTTAAGATTGGATTTGGAAATTTCCGTTCATCAAATACTGATCCGAATTTTACGAATTTGTCTTTCATCGCATTATTGCAATTACGAATAAAAACCCGTATGTGAGAAAACAGCATTGGCTTTATAATTTTCTTCAGCCGCAACAGTTTTTTTATAATACATACCATTTTCTAATAAATCGTAAACACGTTTCAATTTATCACCTTAGGAATTTGCGTATTCTTTTTTGTTTGTTTCTTTTACCCTCTTCATGTTCGTAAAATATCGAAATAAATGAGTAGGTTTTGTTCCTTTTGTTTATTTATTGAACTGCCTGACATATCTTTAACCCATTCTTACCTATACAGTTTGTTGAGAAACATGATCTTTTACGTCCACAAACCGTTGCCGTTGAAATATCCAGAAATCAGTCAAAAAAAAAAAAAAAACGAAACTTACTTCTTTATTGTGACGGAAGAGCACGAAACGGAATGGTTAAAATGAAAGAGTTGCGAAAAAATGACTTATTCATAATTGATTTACAATTTTTTCATCGCTTTTTCACTTTAAATATAAAATAGGAAAAGCATCTCAAAATTTCTAAAACATCTTCTAATGAATCACAATGAAATTATCTGCACCATAAGAGGTAATGATTTCAAGTTAGTAGACACAGATAAGAAAGTGGTTATAAAGAAAGTTGACTTCTATTGACCTATTTGCTGGACAAATTATTCGTCCTGTAAACCTGTAAAGTATTCCAGCATTAATTTTTGTTTATTCTTGGCATATTTTTCATACTATTTTCGTCTAACTTTTCTTCAAAATAAAAGAAGAATCCATATGCCAATAAGGACAGCAATAAATGCTACTGAACGACAAATAATGGATAATAATGCGGTGAAAGAAAGAAGCAACGAGAATGATCGATTTTTGTGAAGATATTTTTTAATCAGCACATATTAAAAATTGGTGCGATCTCTGAACTGCTCTGCTTCGCCAATCTGCAATCACATTACAATGCCCATTATTATTGAATCATTCATAACTTAAACGGATAGTTTGATGTCGCGACATTTTAGAACCGACCTGAAGAGCAGTATAGGTTTTAATTATTCATGATCAGCTGAAATGTAAATGAAAGAACGGGTTTTGATCTACGGTGAATTTTCACAGAAGTTATGTTAACAATTCGTTCAAATGTATGCAATTAAGTATTAGAAATAAGTTTCACCGTATATTTCTTAAGTTGGAGAAAAGAGACAGGATTTTCCAAATTATCTTATTAAACAATTAGAGCAGAATGTCAGTGTGGAAACCAATTTTAAAGTGTTAACTCTTTTTTAGCAAAAAAACGAACCGGACGAATTCCTACAATTTCTTTACGGACCAAGAGCATAATATAGTAAGGTAGGAAATAGATTGAAGGCTGGGAAGGGACGGGAAGTTTATTGTTTGTTGGTGTCGCGGAAAATTCGCAGGAACAGCAACAGTTTGTATTGAGAAGAGTGACAACAAAGAGTGTAACTGAAGAGACAAAATAGGGAGGAATGGTGCCATTAGAGAATAATGAATAGGGAGAGAAAGAGATGAGTAGGAAGAGGGAATACTAAGCACTGGCAAGGGGAATGGTTAGAACTGAATAATCAAGAGTAGTGATCGGAGTAGTAGTGATTAGAGTAATGGTGTGACGGATGATGTGACTGATGTGGAAATGCATCATATATGGTCAGTGTGGACGTTTTGAAGACGAGCAGCTTCTGAAGTTGGAAATAGTATATCTAGGAAGCGCAAAATTGTTTGTGGCTTTTCTCCTTTTGTGATCTGTCTTCCTTCGTTCACACCCAAGTTTTCGCATCTGAATAAAAAAAAATTGAAAAGATAGTCATAGTGAGGAAGAAGTGTGCTGTATTTAATGCACTGCTGACCTCTATACGGAAGCAGTGATGAGTTATAGTTATTCTTCCGCATTTATCTTAGGCTACAGTGTCAATCTACGTATTGATATATATATATGAACCACCATGAAATGGTTGATTCTTCAAAAAGTAGTTTGAGGTGCGAACTCTTGAATCACTCCACTGATTTCATTTTTGATTAAGCTAGAGGTGCGCTTTGTGCAGCATACATATTCAGTTGCGCCACTGCCATGCTGTTTACGACGTTCATATATATATTCTCTGTATTGTTCCATGAAGACTATAAGACGTTGAGTCCTGTTTTCTTTATATTTTTGTTATCCTCTTTTTTTCTATTTTAAAAACTGTATTGCTGAATGCGCATTTGTTAAATTGTAAAGCGTATAAGTTGGTAGAATTTTCAAACTTATGTTAGAGCAGTTTTAAAAAATTATGAAAAGTATTTGTCATCGCATGCATTTTTCAGTACTAGCCATAAGCAGATTTGCATGATAAATGGGCGATCCAAGTTGTGTACGTGTTGCAGCAAGGTATTGTTTTCTAATATTTTATCGAGTTTTTCGCCATTAACACTATGTTTTGAAAGCTTAAATGTTTATAAATTCCGAAACTTCGCTAAAGGAACTCAAGAGATTTTTGATTGATTAGCTTTATTTTTATTTACACCTTTAATCACAGGAATAATGCACTTAGGAACGAAACTTATTATAAAGAGGTAAACATGTACAAATAGCATGCAAATCATTTGTTTCATTCCTGGCATCTTTTTGACTTGCTTACAGGGTAAGGCCGCAGTCTGAACGAGAAAAAGTTGAAAATAGTCACATTTGTACCAGTGTTTTGCAAAAAGAAGCACAGGTTCAATTCACTATATTTTTGGAATGCACCAATTTATTTATTAAAATTCTCATGCATAAAATTCAGTCACTGTTTTATTTATAGATAACGATTGGTGGCGAAAGAAGTTTCACATTTGATTATGTCTTTGATATTGGAACTCATCAACAGAAGATTTATGATGAGTGTGTTAAAAATTTAATCGAAGGAACTTTTGAAGGCTTCAATGCAACTGTTCTAGCATACGGTCAGGTGTGTTATCATTTTATAGAGATAGATATTCAAGTACGTTTAAATCATGGATATTGCTGTTTCCTTTCACTTCCATTAATTGTGGTATTTTTTAGCACTAATTACTTAAATTTACTTATATCTACGTGAATATTTGCTAACATGTATGAGAGTTTATAAATTACAAGAAATCTAATGCAGTATTTATAAATTACCGAGCAATCTAATACAGACTTAGTGGGAAAACTTATACGATGGGTACAGCGTTTGATATGATGGATATAATGAACGAAATCGATGTGGGCATAGTCCCGCGCGCTATTAGACATCTTTTTTCTGGAATGGACTTGCGCAAGCAACAAGCTTTAGAGCAAGGTTTTGTAGAGCCTTGCTTTGATATTGTTGCACAGTTCGTTGAGGTACTTTCAACAAAAATGATTTTGATTTGTACTGTGCAACCGAAATTAGAAGTTTTTTCAGTTTTTGCAGTTTTCACATTCATAGTTCTTTTATTCCATATTTTGAATGATCGAATTTTTTTTGAGTAATTAGCTCTTTTTTTAGTTATACAACGAAGATATAATTGATTTGCTAAGCCATGAACGATCACCTACAGGTCTTCGTATTCACGAAGATGTTAAAGGAGAAATCTTCTTAAATGGTGTAACGCGAGTTACAGTAACAAGTCCCTCACAGGTTTAATAACATTTGAACTTGATGAAATTAGTCTTTAAAGCCCTTATTCATGAAGTTATTTTTAAAGCCCTTGTTCAATACATCTCTGAGCAGAACTTATATCATTAATTTTTTTATTACATATATAATTTGATACTTGGCATTTAAAAATGTTTGTTCGATAGGCATTTCATGCTTTCTTTGATTTTAGACACTAGAAGTTTTGAAAAATGGTGCGTTAAATCGAAAAACTGCTTCAACCAATATGAACGAACAGTCGTCGCGTTCACATGCCATTTTTACTGTGATAATTAAACAACAACGGGCAGTTATTGTCAAAGTATTCAATTTAGTGTAGTAGTAAATCCTTAAATCTAGATTTATACGACTATCGAGTTATCATGTTTGTCGATATGAGCTTTTTGACTTCAGCCTTGTGTTGATCTCCAAACTACTGTTGAACAAGGCGATGGAGCTTCTATATCGGAAGAGTCTCCAGTTACTGAGTTGGAACTTTTAAGTGCCAAATTCCATTTCGTTGATTTGGCTGGTTCAGAGCGTCTAAAACGCACTGGTGCTACTGGTGACCGAATAAAAGAAGGCATTAATATCAATTTTGGATTGGTATTAATTCATCCTTTATTTTTTTAAATATATAGAATTTTAAAAAATTGATTAATTTCTTATGCTTGAGGTAAGGAATGTATTATGAAAAGAATATTTTGTTAGGTATTACTGTTTTTTGATTTCAGTTAGCATTGGGTAATGTTATATGTGCATTAACTACACACGCTACACCAGACAAAGTAATACATGTACCATATCGAGATTCAAAGCTAACTCGTCTACTCCAAGATTCACTCGGTGGAAACAGGTTATCAATGAACGCATTATTCAAAAATCGCATGAATTTTTTTTGATGAGATGAAGGAATAATGTATAAAATCAGTGTTGTATATGACATATAATGATATGGTTTTAGTCGAACTTTAATGATTGCCTGTATCAGCCCATCGGATTGCGATTATATAGAAACACTAAATACCTTGAAATATGCTAATCGAGCGAAAGATATCAAAAATAAGGTATTTCATTCCTTTGATTTAGTAGAATTTAGTTGCGTCAGTTTATGGATTTAGAATATGATTAATCTCTGCAGTTGGCATTTTAGATTGTAGCAAATCAGGACAAGTCAAGCAAATTAATTGGTCGTTTACGCTCGCGCATAGCTGAATTAGAAGCTGAATTATTGGATTTCAAACAGGTTATTGTTTTACAGTGCTGCTTTTTATGCTTTCGTAGATAATTTGACGTGGAAACGTTTTTTCTCTTTTTTTGTTGGAAACTAGAAAAAACATTATACTGTAACTTTATAAATCTTTTTGGAAATTTAATAAATCAAATACTTTTACAGGGGCGAATAACAATTTCAGATGGTATCGAGTCCTTCAACGATCAGTACAGGGAGAATGTATTGTTACAGGTTTGAGCATGAGTAATTAGTGTATTGATGATCTGAAGTAAAGAAGATATTCATAGTTTTCCGTTTATGTCATTTCAGATTATATTTTTATTCTGTCTTGAATTTATTCCATTTTATTGAGAAAAGATCTGAATTTTTGCTTCAGGCAGATGTAAGTCAATTAAGAATTCGCATCAAGGCTTTACAAGAAACGGTTGAAATGTTAAGAGCTCGGAATGTTCAACTTTTGGCCGAAAATGATGAACTTTGTGCAAGGATGCGCGTTTCGTACAATCAGAATCATCCTGTATTCATTGGTAAGCGCTTAAAGAAGCACGTATTTAATAGCTGCCATGTTTAATAAACATTCACTCATTATTTTTGAAGAGAGCAATATTAATGAAACAGAAGAACAAGAACGCGATGTGTTTGGTAGTACTGTGCGCCTTTATCTTGATGAACTAGAATCCTTGAGGTTAACAATTCCCTTTTTTTCTTCAATTCTTCAAGATTTCTCAATTTTATCAAAGGTGAAGAGATTTGACGCATTAAAAAAAATCATAGTTTTATTCACTCAATACATGAGATTATAGGTTGTTTTCAAATTAAGACAGAAATATTTAGATGCGCATTAATGGAATCGCATGCAACAAATGAGCAACTGCATCAACAAATGAATCGTTGGAAAACGATTGCAGCGAATAATGCAGCAAAAATGCCTATGGACTATTTAGCCAACAACTGTGCTGCTATTACCAACAATTCATCGGGTAATAATGGAGAAAAAGTAACATTCACGCCAACTTTCTCACTGATCCAAGAAGCAAAGGCGGATATTAAGCGTATGAAGCAAAGTATAACAGAAAGTAAGTTTGTTGCAGATATTTTCTGTCCTTTACAAATATTTTTGAATAATCGAAATGTTGGTTTTTTTTCTCGACTATAGAGTTTTATCCTTTTTAAGGAGATTTTAGCGTTTTTTTATTAAGTCAGTTGCCATCAGATGTTTGTTATTTTTTCATTTACTATTCTTAAGGTTCACTTGAAGAAGACAAAACAAATCATGATGAAATGAAGATTAATATGGCTAATGTAATGAAATCCAATGTGGTAATGAATGATTCTGATGTAGATGATATTGAAGATTGAGGGATGAAGATGACGAAGACATTGAAATTGAAAATGAAGCAGAAACTGGTGATATCTTGTCATCATTATAAAATTTTTGCAATATCATTATCACTTTTTATCATGATAAGTTTTTGCGAGTTTAAAGTCAATTAGTTATGGAACTGCGATATTCAAACATATTTCATGATTCGTTGAAGCTTATAGATTTGTCATAAGATATAATAAATTTAAGATGTAATATTTTTTTTTTCGAGATTGATATGAAATTTTGTTGCAGAATGTTTTAAACTCAGAGACGATCTCGCCGACTTACAGGCGGAAATATCCATTAAAGAACGCCTAGTCAGTGAGCTTGAACAAAGTGAACGTCGCTTGGCTGAGGTTTAGTTGCTTCTTATTTTTCATCTAGAATTCAAATTACATTTTTGCGTTGTAACTCTTCATAGGTTATACATTATGTCTTAAAAATTTGAAAATTTACGGTTCGAATCATGTATGAAAAGAAGTTGGCAGAACTTTCATTGCGGATAAATGAAATGGAAGTAGAGCGCGATCGAGTACTAGCTGAAATGGGTGAGTGAATATATAATCATTCAAGAGTTGCAGTAAACATTCGTATTAAATGGTTATATTCACATCTTATTAAGATAAGGATCTGTTCCAATTTCATTTTACAAAATTTTCAGTATTAATTGCATGCTCTTATGCTCCATGAAATATTTAAGATTTTATTAGAACCATTTCTTCATATTATATAAACCAAGTCTTTTATCCTCGTAAAGGCGTAAGGAGATTATCGCACTTTTATATGAATGAATCATGTGGAATGCCATTTCGTGAAGGCACTGGATGGATATGAGAATTATGAAAAGGGTGATAGCAGGAGAGTTTTCCTTAACCGTATATTTTTTAGCATCAAAGCATTCGCAAAAAGTTGTTGACGCAGAACAAGTTCGTAGAATTCGCGAAGATTACGAAAAAAAGCTGATCTCAATGCGCGATGAATTTAGGAAGTTACAATCCGTTGAACGAGAACATCGTCGAATGCAAGCAAAACAAGTTGCAGAGCAGCAACAGCTTTTACGGTTGAGGAATGAATTAAATGAATTGAAGAAAACAAAGGTAAATTCAGTCAGAGCTTTTTTTGAATTGTAATATTTAATTATTTTGATTTCTAAAGCTCGGTTTCTAAAAAAAAATTTAGTTGAATCAAAGCATTCTAACCTTTGAGGGCATAGTGGGGCTTATGTTTAATACAGGTTCATCTGATGCAGCGAATCAAAGAAGAAGCAAGACGTGCTAAAGCAATTGAATTAGCAAATATGAAGAAGCTATCAGGTTTAGAAAAAGAATCGAGGTTATTTTACCGATATAATCCTATCAGATTCAATTCTCCGTTACATTTACGCAAGGACTAATTATGTAATTTGTCTGATACGATCTTTCTGTTGATCCAGTAAACTCTTTCATTAAAAAATAAATGGTTGAATTCTACAAAACTTTTCAGTATGATGTACTTGTCACTGGAGGCAAAAATTTCAGGAAGAAAGATAATCTAATCCAGAAACTTCAAAACAAAGATCGCCAGCGAGAAGACTTTCTAAAAAGATCAGCAGATGAAGTTAATCGTTTACGTCAGCAGGCCCGTCAGGTAAATAATTTTATGCTGGAAGTATATTTTATGAACCGTTTTAATGATCAAAAATATAATTATTGCTTTAGTGTAGTACGTATGATCGTAAAGCTGAACGAAATGGAATACTGCGTAACATGCGATCGACATCATTGCGTCGTGGGTGTGGCACAGTTCCTTTAACAAAGTTAGAAGTGAACAAGGCGAAGGCAAAGTGGATGGCTATTGAGAAAAATGTGAGTTTATCTGACTTTTGGTTTTACTTTGATATTTCCTGAATTATTGCATTTTGCAGCTCATCGAAACATATATTTGCGATCTCTTTCAATTACAGATATGCCGTAGAATCAACCAGCGGCAAGCAATCACCAAGATGGAAGACGAATTGGAGAAAGCTGTAGCTGAAAAACGCATTCTAGTCGAAGAGATTCAACGACTTGTATGTCATACAGTCTTGAAAATTTCTCAGATTTCAGTCATGCTTTTTCTCGTTAGAAAACACCGAAAGCAACGCACAAGGGACTAACAGTTTCTACTGACATCGCGTTTGCTTGCTTTTACTTAATGGAATTCATATAATTCAAATAATTCAGATAACGGGAAAGTCTGCATTAGTAGGACAATAACAAAATGTGATTATCTAATAGCAATGAGTAATCTAGAATAAGAATTATATGAGACTTCTGAGTTCAGGAACAGCAATTTATCAGAGCAAAAGATCTAGCTGAAAGAGATCTTATTGGTGAGCACATTGATGGTTGTTACGCGAAGATGCGCTACGTTCAGGAACAGTTCACTGAATTGCGAAATACAATTGCTGGTATCGATAATGAAAATATCAAGGTTAGTTGTTTTTCTTCTTATTTCACCAGGGTACTTCAACGTAATTTCAAAATAGGCAGTTGTAAAGGTAAGGTTTGTTGTATATTTTTTGTTTGCATTTTTCATCGGATTACGGGAAACCCAGTGATCGTAAAAATACCAAGATTATTATAATCTTTAAATTACAGATTATTTTTTCTATCCATGAGCCAAGGAGATGTTTTACAAGCTTCCTCATTCATTTTAATTATTTCTATGCTGCTTTCTTTTTTTCCAACTTGAGCAGTTTATAACTAGATTGAATGGAATGTCTCCTTATAAGAATACTTAATAATATTAGATTATGGATTTTATCGCCTTTTAGCCCATTTTTCCAATTCTAGTTTCTGATCAGATATAATTTTTTTTGTTCCTCACTTTTGTGACATACTTGAATTCCTAGTCGTTTTAACGGCTGGATTTCAACTGTAAATAAATCTAAGAAATTTTTTAATCGTTAGTTTTCTTCTTTCTGCATCCATTTGCAACTCTGCACTGGCTTTGGAATGTACAGTTCAGGATTCCCATTTTTTCTGTTATGAGTTTCAAGAATATATCTTTTTTCTTACTGGAAATCCCCATCGTGTTTGAAAGACCAGTTTATTTCTGCCGTCATGAAAAACTGATGATCTTTTGTTTCTTGTCAGGAGGCTCATATATTTTCTTTGCAGCCTTTTAATCTCTAGGATTATTTGTTTTTAAAATATTTTTACTCATCATTTAGTATATACTGATATCTAGCTAGCGGAATTTTTAGTTGCCTCATATATGGATAGGTTAAGTGTTCTGAGCCTGTTCTGAACTGGTCTCAGTACTGAAACAACCTTAGTTTTATTTAAAAAAACCAACCTTAGTTTCAAGAATTTTACTTCTGCATGGAAAACTCACTGCGAGCATTAAATGTATATATCAGTACACAAATCCAACATCAGTTAAATTAAAGGTCAATAAAGAGAGTTAAGTGTGCAGAAATTTGAAAATCTGAGTTAGATAAAAAATAAAAATGGTAAAACATATCAAAATAGCTTCATTCTATTCATAGTAAGAGAAATATTCCTCATTAATTATCAATCATATATTAATAAAGGTAATTGATGGAACAACTGGAAAGTGAACTGAGAAATATGTCGGATGTTTTAAGCTTAAAAGTTCTATTTATATTTCTTTTTTAGTTAAATTTTTCCAGCATTCATTCTTTATTCTTCTCTGAGTTATTTAGCTATTTAACATTAAAACAACGAAAGGAAGTATTATTGCCTCATTATATTAAATGCATACGAAATTCTTAATTAATTAGTGATAAAATAAGATTAACGGACGAAGCGTAATAAAAAGCATGTCGTAAATTAGTAAAGAAATAAAATAATGGATGGGCAGAAGAACAAGTGATCTATTTGACTTGTAATTTAATTAAATTTCCCACAAAAACTTTTTGAATTCTTACTAGATATTATCAAAAGCGAATTATGGATTTACAGATTTCTATCATTGGACTTTTTCAAATGACACGTTCCTGTTGATGGCTGGAAATAGCTCTGTTATGAAAGTATTTTTAAAGTGATTTATTTCGTTATCATGGAAAAAGTATAAGGAAAATGTTAAAAGTGGACAGATATTTTTGTTTGCTCATTTGGGGTGAAATAACTGTCCTTTCAATGTTTATTTATGTACATGTTGCCCTTACTCCAGATTATCTTGAATTTTCATCTTCCTGCTTCATCTGTTAAACATCAAATACAAGTGATAGAATTTGTTCACTGCATTAGCGGTACCATTACTCTCTTTTAATAGTGATTCAGGGATTGTTGTGACTGCTAGTATCATTTTCTTCTTGATTGCTCTCATACATCGATTTGCTGGTTATTTTCACAAATGAGCGACGAGCTGCTAAATTCGGTGTGGTTGTTTCAGATATTGATCTAAAGTGTGTAAATATAAAATCCGAATTTTAAGTATACATTCTGGTTTGCTCATTTCTACTTTTTTTACGCAATGGAAACGCTGAATTTCTGTTTGACAATGAGATTTCTTGAGTTCATGATAACCGAGTTAGTTTTACTCCAAAAACATGAGGTTTTTGGCTAAGCTGTGAGTGCTTAGTCACAAAGATTGTTGGATTACTTACTGTTACAGTTCTCTGGTGAAATAGCATTTAAATGTCAAAAAAAATTTATGAAAACTAATTGTTCATGCTGGCCTGTTTGTCTAGGAAGTCTGTAATTCATAGCGTATTCTCTGAAAGGTAAATATTGTTTAGTATGGAATATAGAGAAGCTAATTTAAAATATGAATTCCGTTTTCTAGAGAAGTTTGGACTTCAGTTCACAAATTTGAATTCAGGATTTTTGGTCAGTGGATAAAAAAGAGTTGGGCATTTGGTCGGTTAAATAAAGAGCTTTTTTTTTGCGATTTAATGTTAAAAGCGTAACCTATGTACCCAGTGAAGTTCTGCTTGCTCGTTTCCATGAGCTAATTACATTTTGGAGTGTATTTTTACGCTTTTGCTACAATGACTACCATGTCCTTCCGCGCGGTAGCTTTGCTGAAACAAACAGGAGTGAAATGATTGAAGCTCCTAAAAACCTGTTTATTAAATTATAGTGTGAGAGGAGAAATTTCTTATGTATCCGCAGAAAAATTATGAATCTAAACTAATGATTTCTCGATTTTTCGACTGCAACGCAAAGAGTTGTGAAGATACTGATTATTGATTAGGAAGGGCGATTCAAAAACTTTTGAGGTGTCCTGATTGACGATTGGAGATAAATTTTGTTGGCTCGAAAAAAATCCTTTTCTTTGCGTTATTGATTTTTGGAAAAGGTTGAAGCATTTTTGCATACTGAAGGAATTTATATATAACATAAAATACTGGCTAAAGTTGTATCTTTAATTTTATTGCTTCCAAAAACATATTTGATTTTAATAAAAACAGGTTTTTAAATAACTGATTTTGAAATGATAAAAAAGTATTAAGTTACCTTCACCAGAATAATGAATTCTCGGTATTCTTCAGATATAGGGAATTGTTCACTGACGTTGATAGTTTTGTTTCAAATGCATCTGAAATTGATGGCTTTTTTCGGGTGCGCTGTAATAGCGGATTAGATTAAAAGATTTATAATAGAATCCAGCAGTCATGATTATATATGGATATATAAATTTTATTTTTTCCCGTAGATATTGCACATATTATATGTAGAGAAAGAAAATGATGAAAATTTTGTCTTAATACAGAATAGCACAAAACGTATTTTGTCTCTGTACGGTCATCGATTTTGTTACATAATTTCGAAGCAGTTCTTTGTTCTTTGTTCTTTGTTTGAAAATCGCATACCAGGCAACAAGATAATTGCTTCTGCAAAAGCATATTCTACTTCTCAAGTCTTCCAGTTTTCCTTCTTGACTCACTTATCGCTTTAATAGTGAAAGAATTTAGCGAAACCTGCAGTAATTTCCGAAAAATTATGATCGTAAGTAGTTTTATGGTTGCTTTGTGAATTTTAAACCTTAAGACATAATATTCTTCCCAGATCCTTTAGTATGAATAAGGAGTTCACTATTTTCTAGGTATTGTGCTGGTAAATTTACTCTGATACAGTATTTCGTGTTACAGAAGTAGAGTTATCTGCTGGACATTTGGAAAGACTGATTGAAAATATATTCAACAAACAGTAAGGGACGAAAAGAGCCAGGAAAAAATACATAATCTTTTAACCATTTCTTAATTCACTATTTTTCGGAATGTGATGAGCAGGACTATTTGCCTTTCAAAGTTAGCATTCTAGGTTTCCTTAGTTAAGTTATTATCAACAAGTATTATTAAAGAAATTAATATATACACAATTTAAATAATAGAGTAAAAGGCGAAAAAAAAACATAGCTTTCCTGGGAGACTAAGAATTGAAAATGCGGCACTTTTCCAGGTGCATCCAGAAAATTTACGATATTTCGAATATGGTTCGGAATTATTTGTTAATGAATGAATGATAACGATCCTATACGGTTTTTTTGTATATTGAATGTGTAACGACGAAATGTATATGTGTACGAATCAAATAGTATTTAGCTGTGTTTCAATACATCTATCATGAAAACGCTAACAAATCTAAGAAAATCTTTAGCATTTTGTTATTGAAGTCTATTTCTTAGCAAGAAATTTCTAGACAAAGAAACTGGGAATTTTTTTCTCAAGATGAATAAAATATTTTAATTACCGCAAATGCAAATAAAACAATAGAGTTCTATGTTAGTGCTATAATTGTAAGAAAATGTGTCTTTATTTACTGATCATTTGGTGATCAATGCATAAACACCGCTTTTATTAAAGTTTTAATATATTGTATAGTACAACTGCAGTGATTAAGATAATTTCTGATCCGTGGTTTTTTTTTTTTTTTTTTTTTTTCAGCAACATATAATATTTTTTCCCTAACATTTATGAACTTAATTAATTATAAAACGGAAGGCTCTAGACATATGGATAAAATTCATAAAATTTCAAGTAGATTTAAAGCAGGTTCTGAAAAATGATGAAGATAATGGAACATTTAAAAAAAGTGGTGGAAGAAAGTCTTCTTAAAGAAGATTGTAAACAATAACATGTTCTTTTTATGATTTTTAAACATTTTATTTTTAAATCGATTAAAATTGTAAATAGTCAGGAAGGATTTTTCGTAGTTTCAATTTAGATGAGGATTTGGAAGAAAACTGAAGAATTAGTGAGTGTTTTTGATAATAGAGGCCGCTTCCTGGAAGCCAGCAGCTAAAAGAAAAGCGTGATAAGACAGATTAATACTTTTCACTACTTTTCTTTTCTGCCTTTTCATCTCCGTTTTCTCCATATCTTCCTTGTACCATTCTTCCGGAAGCGCTAGAGGATATTTAAAAGAACCTGTAAGAGAAGTGTGAATTGTGTGGAATTTATCTCACTTCATTTCATCAACATTCAACTGCGTCAAGAGCATGCAGTATCCGGTATTTGTTCCATACCTTCTACCATTTTTCTGTTTCGTAGGGTTTCACTTATTCATTCATTATTCCAAAAGCAGTCCATTGTAGAGTATCACATCATTCATATCCTTCTCTTGCTCCGCATCATTTAATTCTATTACTCTTTCATTCCCAAATTTAGATTCCATTTGTATTATTTAGTTTCAATTTCCCGTCACTTTTCCAAATTATCCTCATTTTTGTGATTTTTTATAAAGATTAATAACAGATTCAATAAAAGCTGACTTAATCGTTGTTCTGAACAAGTTCAGATTCGCTGCCTAATTTAAAGTGGTTCTTTTCCATTTAAAGGCATGACATAGATGTATGAAGCATACCCGATATTAGAACATATCTCAGTAAATGGTTTAACAACAATTAGAGCGAATGGAAGATCAAAAAATACTTGTGATACTATTCTTCATCTTCTTTTCTTGTTTTTATGGAAAAAGTGGTATTGTTATTGTTACTTTATCTTCGCAAATTAGATAAGCAAAAAGTAGTTTTAGCTAATTTGCTTGATCTCCACTCTAAAAAACAAAAAAGCAAGACTTACTATGACATCTGTAGTAGATCGTAAGTTAAATTAATTTTGAAATGTACGATCCACTTCTGGAGAGTTATCGATTTTTTTTAAATAGAAATCCTTTTTACCATTTCTGAAGGATTAAATAGAATCAAAATGCATTACGAAAATAAAACAAGAGAATTCTGTGAAGAAATTCTTTGCTTGTGAGGAAATAAAAATGAAACAGATATGTGAAATATTCTTTTTTGGATGCAAATAAGCAGCAATCTTTAGGCTACATAGGTTCATCTGCTTTTACAATGTCTTTTGCTTTTTTATTTACAGTTATGCTGAAGCCTGTTGATTTACTGTTAATGTTGTAAGAAGTGGAAATATTTCAATATATTTTACTTTATCACTTGTGAAATTAGTACTTTCTTTTTGTAGCACCAAATTGTACTTGAATTGAAAATAAGTCTGTTCTCTTTTATTTAAATGAAATTTCATTATTTTAGATCCACGCTATTCGAAAGTGGTCCAGAAAAATGTGTTTACAATTAAGAGTAAAAAAAACAACGCAGTTAAAAATTCCGGCTAATAGCCATCTTCCAATTTTATTTATATTCAAATTAAATTTTCCCAAGTGAAACAAAATTGCTATGATTTCTCAAATTTGATGAGCTGTTTTTACCAAATATGCATTGCTTGAAGAATTCGAAATGCACGAGATATTCACATCAAGTAGTGTTTAGATTGATGCCTTTTCTACAAAAACAATTTGCATAAAAGAATTTCTTTTTGAGAAATCCTTTTCGATTGAATGTTACTACAATCAAATGAAATTCAGGAATTCTTACAAGAACTGTACATTTATTACAAAATCTTGTTTTTTAATAGGAGAAATCAACTGTAAAAAGATGATTATGTGACTGTTGGAAAATCTTGGGAAGATATAACTTGAAATTAGAAATTGCAATTAAGAGCGATATGGTATTGTTTCTCTACATTTTCTTTCAAGAATGACCTCGTTCATTTTATTGGGATAAAACTTATCATTTCATGGTTGTTGTTATCTATAATATCGTTTAAAAAAATTAGGAGTCCAATATTTAACTCTTTCCAAAAAAAATCTTTCGATTCATGTCTTTACGATTTGTGAATATAAAAGCCAAATCAGTCGGAATCAGATAAAATTATTTCATCGTAGTAGATCGTATTTGATGCTTTTTTTCATACTGTCTTCATGTTCCTCTGTTCTGATGGATGATGAAAGTATATGCTGATAGTGTATTTAAATTCGAAAAAGATTAGTGTGTGATAAGATGCTCCATATCAAAATTTAAAGTTTCGAAAAAACATTGAAAGATGGCAACATACCAAATATGAAGAGAAGAAGGAAGTTATAAAATTTGGTTAAAGGTTTGTTTTTGATTGTATGGAATGAACTTATAACAATTCATAAATGCTAGAAAGAACTCCGAGTTTTTTTGTACTTAAATTATTTCATTTCTTATTAAAGTATTATATATATAAATATATATATATATATATATATATATATATATATATATATATATGAAATGAGGTAGTATAATGGTCGCAATAAATCCAGTAAAAATGGATCATCATAATTCGAGAATCTTCTTAAGTTCCACTTCAGCGAGTCTCGTTAATTAATGTCAAAATATCGCGATATTTGCAGGAAACTGTCACATCTTATTTTGTTTATAAAAATAAGAATAATTTTGAATGTTTTGGGATACATTTGTAACAATCTGGGATGCACTGTTTTTGAACGTATACATTTACATCTACTGTGTTTGTATATCATCAAAGTGTCTCCATAGAAAAGTTTGATTGAGAATTATAGTGACGTTAATGCTTTATTTATGAAGAAAAGAATAAATGCAGTCATATTACTGGATCATTGAGTCTTAGAAAAATCCGATAAATTTCGTTTTTCAACCAATAGTTGAGATACCTAAACTGATATGTAGGAAATGTTACAACAAAAGTAAAGAGAACAACTTAATATAAACAACAGTATCACTATTCACAACGTCATTCAAAACGAGAGAGGAAATTTGGTTCCTCAGGGACAGAAGTTTATGTTAGTCAAACACTTTTTATCTAGTAAAAGAGTAAAAAAGAAGCAGAGAAGACAGTAAAAAAATACCATTTAATGAAAGTTGTCAAAGACGGAATAGTCAATTCGAATATTACATAACATACGGGTAAGGAATACTGCTTGCAGGTTTGTAATATCGCTTTGATTGGTTTGTTGTTAAACAAGAGTTAACATAGTTCGCTGTGAATAGTGATACTGTTGTTTATATTAAGTTGTTTATTTTTTACTGTTTATAGTTAAAGGAAACGCATTTATTATTCGTTTGTCTTCTTCCATGTCTTCTTCTACATCCAGTAAACGCATAATTTAATTTTTATTTGATGAACCGAAAAAAAAAACATCCATATGTCAACTTTCTCAAATGTTTATCAAAATAAAATATAAGAGAGTGTGGATAAGCGAGATAACGTTGCATACTTTTCTGTCAAAAAAAAAAAAATTCGATCAAAAAATAAGTTATCCATCAGCAGCTACATGAGTAAGTGGCAAGAATGTTAAAGAGCGTCACTTAATCCATCTACTTGCTCCTTTTTATTCATCTTTTATGACGGTTATAATTCTCAAGATTCTCGTATTTTCATTTTAAGCATGAAGAGATTTTGAAGAATGTGATTGTAGTACAAAGAAATTGAGAGAAATAAAAGGATGAAAATATTTCTAGCGATGAAAGTTGATACCGTTATCATTGAACCAATTAACAGATTGAGAAAAAATAGGAATTACATATGAATTATGTTATATCGATTCAGTTTATCATTTCTGAATTTTTTCTTTCGGCTTATTCAATAACCATGACATGCCAATATGATCATATTATTTATTCCGAAACTTTATTAGGTGCTTCTGAAATATAGATTAGTTGAAATAGATCTCGCCACTGAAACTATGTAGACATTTAAAATTTTTGGGGCAGAAATTGTCGAATTTGTAACAAAAAGCAAGAATGAGGGGCATAAAATAATTTTAACCAAAAAAAATTCAAGTAAAACAAGTTTGGAAAAAGAAGTTAGTGAATAGAGTGGCAATAAAATGGTACTTTTGAAACTTGAATATGTGTAAAAATTTTATATTCTCAGAATTTTCATTAAAATTTTTCCCTAGAACTTCTAAGACAATATCATGGAATGGAATGTTTGAAGAAAATATTATTCAGATCGCAAGAATTCCAAAATGCCTGACATGCATGCTTTCCAAATATAGTTGACAGTTCACTATTTTTAGTTTTAATCGATTTTTTTTTAATCCACTTTTCTGCTTCTTTTTTTCTAATCCATAACTGTCTTCATTCATTTTAATACATAACTTCTTTCTCTTCAAGTGGGAAAAAAACAATTTTTCCTTCAGCTTGATAATAGAATTGATTATTTGGTGAATTATCACTTACTAAGAATAAAAATTGGACTCAGTGGTTTAAGTGGATTTACTAAGAATGAAATTGAACTCAGTGATTTAAGTGATTTAACCTGAATTGAAAGATATGCTGAAATCTAACTATGTTTTAGTTTTTCGGGGATATTTGGATTAATAGTTCTTATTCCATTCTTTATGTTTTTTAAATAATTAATTATTATTAGTAATGCGAACGCAAGGATTCACTAAAAAATGCGAACGCAGAATCGAATACTAAAAATCAATTAATACTTTTAGGAAAAGATTTATGATAAAGATTTATAATCTAGAATGCAGGGTATGAGATATCAGTGTCCATTTTTTTTTTTATATATATAGGTATGTCTGAAAAGCTTTCTGAGAAGATCTTGTTTATGTATAGCGAAATATATGTAAGTACTAAATCAGGGCGAAAGAAAACTGGAATTTTTTTACGAAAATTTCATTCAAAAAACTGGAATTTTTTTACAAGAGAAAATTTGGTTTTTCATTTTAATGACGCTTTTGGCAAGAACAACAAAAGAAATGAAAGAGGAAGGCCAGAAATATTGGAGGGAGTTCAAAATTGCTATCGAATAGTGACGAAGAATTGGTTATAAATGATATTAATTCTAAGTTTCATTAATTATTGATTATAAGTTAGTTCTTTTATGTACCGGACGGAAAACCGCAAATATAAAATGTGAGGATGGAATAAATTCTTAAAGCGAAAAGATTGTTTTATATTACATTTGATCCAGGATTATATGAATGATTGGTGAAGTAATCATGATTAAATGCTACCGTACTACGTATATATTATCGCTCATAAAGAATTGGTTTAAAAATTTGTTAAGATAAATTAAATTGAAGTAAGTGAATATGAAATCAATTATACCACTGCAATGGATTTTAAATTCTTCATTTGGGTGAATTCAAGTATCATCAAATCCTACTATCATAATCCCCTCTATTTCACAGAATGATTTCTCATTTTTGTAACTATAGGAATAAGAATGAAAGAAAAATAATTTTCTTAATCAACTCAAGTTTCTGAAAAATTGGGAAAATAACACCTGTTTGAAGGACGAAAATGCGTAAAGCATATATACACATTTATTTATGCTAATTTATTGCTGCTTTATTTCTCGCTTCATATTAAACTATTTATTTCATCATTTCACAAGTATTTTGTTTACAATCGAAGATAAAAAGTGTAGATGTTTCAAAGGTCTTATATTTTAGAAAGTCTCAGTTCAGTTTCTTTTCTTGGATTACTTTCATTTTGAATGGTAATAATTATGACATTGATACTACATATTTAACCGTTTATTTAGAGGTAATTATTTCATATTAATATATGATGTTTCTATGCATTTGTTTATAGTTTAAGTTTTGTGTACAGGATTCGGGAATGGTAGATGCGGAAGCTTGTCATGATGCCGAGACGGAAATTAAAAATTGTTCATCAATTGGTGAAGCAGTCATTATCCTCAAGTATTTGTTTGGTTTTTGCTTGGAGCAGGGATTTATTGCGGCTAAAGCTATTAGTGATAAAAAGGTTGGTGTTTGAACGTGTTTGCATTATTTGAGAAGTCATCCAAAGCTTCAAGTAAAGCGATTTGACCTTTCAAAATTTATTATTTTGTACGTATGATTAGGATTATGTCTAGGACGCAACTATGTTATAAGTGTTTGGATATGTATGGAGAAATTAACTGATTCATGGCTTAAAGAAGAGGAATCATAACTCTACTAAAAAGCTGAATAGGGACTTTATAGCAAAAAAGTTTATTAGGATCATTTCAACATAATATTTACAGCTTACTTTGACAGAAAAAATTTACTGTAATACCAGCAGTGAAGAAATATAATGATTACTTTTACGGTACAATTTAACTTCAATTTTTTGGTATGAACTTTGAAGAATTTAGTACTTTTCAGCCTGAACTCTTACACTGAAAATATGCATTTTTTTCTGCCTTATTCTCTGAAAGTTTTCTGCTTTATCCTCTAAAAAAACCTTATTAATATATAAATCCTAATTAACTGTTACTCAGGAAACGTTATTTTCAAATTTGAATTTTCTGAACGAACTGCTTTATTCTTTTCTTTCAACATATAATATTTGACTAGTTTCTTCAAATTGTTGTTTTAGAGTATTATTTTTCAATCTTTAAAAATCGAGTTAAATACAGTGCTGAAAAATTTAGTTCACGAAGTTAAGTTTCTTATATTTTTTTCTGCTACTTTTTTTTTATTTTCGCCATTTTACTACTGACAAAAGCTCTTGTATTTTACACTTTTTTCTGGAACTTTTTATTTAAAATGGAAGTTTTATTTCACCAATTTATAGCAATGTACTGCTGTCAAAAATGTCAAGATGTTTTATTAGTTGGTTAAATTTTCTGACAATATATAATAATAAAAAAGATAGTATTTTTTGACAAACCAACACTTGTAGAAGCAGAAATTCTTCAATCGTTATGTTATCTCCATAACATCTCGAATCATTTCATATTGAATTGTAACATAGTTTCACACGCAAAGTAACGAAACGGGAATGTTGGTAGCATTTTCACTTTTTCATCAAATAAGAATGCGCACAAAGCATGCATGTATTTTTCGGATAATTTTAAATGTCAATCTTTAGCTTATTGCAGTTATTCACATGAAGGTCTTACTTCCTCAAATCTATTGTGACATACTGAATTGTGAATACAGATAAAATGTCATTTTTCGGTAAGGAGCCATTTTATGGCTAATGATTTGGGCGCGAAATTCTTTTCATATGGTGTCTATAATTAAATACTTTTCTAGGGAGATATTTTTACTGAAGTATTCATATGCATTGGTTGTTGTTCTTCAGCTTATTTCTTGAGATAGTAATATTTATTGATGCTCCTAGGAAGCAGAATCGCTGATTCAAGAACTGCGAAACGAATCAATTTTAAGTGATGCAATTTTGAATCAAGCACTGGAAGATGCTAAAAAAGTGAGTATTCGTTGTTTTTTAATGCATATGTTTATAACCATTTCAAATTTTTAACGTCAATATCATTTGTTCTTCTCAGTGCGCGAATTTTACTTTTTCAGAATTTTCGTTTCATTCATAAAGTTTCGAAGTGTTAAAGTGGCAAAAAGGATATTTCTTTTGTGTTTCCAAGTTCACTTAAACTATGATTTGTAAGTGTATCTTGGATATCAAAAGAGACATACGAGAAATGCCTGTAATTCGCTTTTGTTAAAAAAGGAACTAAAACTGCTTTATTTAGGATGCTGAGTGGCAAAATCGTAGTAGGGATGCGTCACCATACCGGGAAAGTGAGGAAGTTAGGTCAGTGACGAATACAAATCAGATAACGCACGATGACTCATGTGGAGGTAAATCTACATCGTATTCTTACCTCGCTAATTTGTTGATGTTATGTGAAACATTAGAAGTAAAATAAGCAAGACTGCAGCATCACCGCCAGCAGCTCACAAGACTCGTCGCCGTACAGCTACACCAAATGAATTATTGTATCCGCCGAAGGAATCATCGCGAGATCAGATTATTGAAAGAATGCATTTGGAGCAGGTCAGCGAAGAAGCTTCATCTTTGGACCAACAACCTGTCGAGAAAGCGCGATCACTGGTATATTCTGGTGGAGGACGATTTTTGGAGTTGGATAATATAAACAATATAAATATGGAAGCGAAAAATGAGATGACGAAATTGGTAGATCTAGATTTGGATGGTCGAGGTTCCGCTGAGTCGTCATCATCTGGTCGTCATATTCGAAGGTTTTGTTTCATTTTTTCAGAGATTTCGAAAGAACAGATTAAGACTTACGTTCGTCATATATATATCGTTTAATTCTCGCTAGAATCCATTCTTTTAATTTCAAAAGATTCTTTGCTTCAGAAGATGTGGCCGTATGTTACCATATGTTTCTCGGACATTACTAGGGATTCGTGATAAAGCAGCAGCTTCCCGTTTACTTCTACGCACACATACCCTAAATGGACATACTAGAACGGTACTTTCGGTGGATAGTAATGGTAATGTGGTAATCAGCGGCTCAAAAGGTTTGGTAATCGAATTTATGGTGGAACCCTAGTTGTAAATTAATTAAGATAGAAGCTTCAACAGAGAAAATTTCAAAAACATGAATTTTGGTGGTGTAAATAATACGTTTTAAAGACAGAACAGCCAAAGTATGGGATTTGGAAAAAGGTATTGAGAAATGTACGTTTGGCAATCATCCTAACAATGTATCATGTGTGCGCTTTATTCCTTCCACTCAGTTAGCCGTGACTTTGTCTATGGCATTTGTTCGCATTTGGGATTTGAGAAATGAAGAATGTATACATACACTGCATTCATCAGGCCTTGCAGCTGCAGGTATGAAAAATACAAAATTTGAAATTATTATCATCTTTAGCATGTCTATAGAAAATTCCCTTTCATTTTAGATTTCGCTAACAGACGTAGATTATTTTGTTTATTCTGCGCGAAAATAAAATTCGTAGTTTCCACACTGTTTAGGTGATACTATGAATGCGAATACATCGCGACAAACTGTATTACCTATATCTGAAACGATGATCAATGCATTGGAATTGGACAACACGGGGAAGTAAGTCACTCACACATATCATTTTATCGTTTTTGCAAATGAAGTGTTACCCTTTTTTCAAGCAGCTGCTTTTTCGGATATGTTGAGAATACTATTATATTTCATAACAGCTGAACGCATTTAAAATTTTAAAAATTATAGAGAAAAGAACACGGAAGAAAAATTATTATTGCATAAATTTGTAGATTTTGTTCTGGAGGTGTTTTTTGCAGACTTATGTTTACAACATTCAACAGTGATGTCCGTATTTGGAATTTGGAAAAATTTGCCCCATTCGGTCGTTTGTCAGCAGCTACTCACGGCTTGAGGCAACATATTTTAATGATTCAAATGATAAAAAGATTTATCTTTCAAATATTAATATTTTTTCAAAAAAAAAATTTTAGTTGTTTTTGAGTTTTAATGGTTCTTCAGAATTTTGTCTAGTTTCATTGTTATTATAAAATTTCTTCTAGAAATCTGAAATCTTAGGAGGAGGTCACGAAATATTCCTTTTTGTCTTTTTTTATAAGTTTGTTAAGCTCTTTGAAATATTTCATATCAAAGGAATTTAGATCGGAAGTTTCATGCCTTGGGTTTTTGAGTGGCGTAAAACCGAAAATCTTCACTGGATCTCGCGATCATTATGTGAAAATGTATGAAATCAATGCCGATGGATTAGGTCTTTTCGAAGCTTCTCATGAATTTTCGGCAGCGCACTATGACTGCGTTACATCCATTGTTGCATATGGTGATTCCGTATTTTCTGCTTCTAGAGATACGGTCAGTATGATTCTATTGATCAGAGTAGGTCAGGAATTAATTGAGTGTTTGTTTTAGTTTCGAAATAATTTTTGTGCAAACTTCATAGCAATATTTTTTATTTCTCTCTTGTTATTCTCATGAATCAGCTATTTTTTAAATGTGATAGATTCATCTATGTTTTTTTTTTTGAACATATTTTAAGCTGTTAGACTGGAATTTTACATTATATATATGTTCTGTGATTTCCAAAGAAATTTTGAATTTTCTTTTGTTCCCAGGACATCATGCGCTTCTCATTGCAAGATATGAAGAGAGACCATATTGAATTACAAGCACACAATAAATGGATTCAGTCCATGTGTATTCTAGATAGCTACAGACCTTTATTAGTTACAGCTTGTAAAGAAGGTCGGGTGAAAGTGTGGGATATTACAAGTACGCGTAAATTACGTCTAGTTGATCAGGTTATTTTTTGATGCACTTTCATACTTTCATTTCTCTGAAGATTTTATTCGATTTATATTGGAAATACTTTAATTTCTAGTATAGCAGTCTACTTTATGTTTTCAGATTTCCCATGCTCATGAAGAAGCGATCAACGAATTGGCGACTCATTCAAGCATCCTTTTTACCGCGTCTAGGTAATTTTTAGAGATTTTCTTGCAGTTTTTCGTTATTTTAACGATGACCGTCTTTATTTCATGTATTTCGTTTAATTGACAAACAAAAATAAAATATGCAAATTTTCTGCAATTAAATGTTTATTGTTAACGACGGTTGTCAGTTCAACTAACTATAAGATATTTTTTTTATTCGAATTATCCCATCCTTTTGTGAATGCCCATAAAATTTATAGAGGATGATTTTAATTATTCGAAGCTTCATTTCAAATTCCATTACAGTATAGTGTAAATCTTGTAGTACTGTATTTATTTTTATATTATAATTGCATAAATAGGAAGAGAACTTAAATGAGAAGACGATGTAGAAATAGGAAATCTTTTAAGTCATATCATAATCTGTAAAGTTTCAATGCCTGTTTATATTTCTAGTGATACAACTGTCGCTCTTTGGCAGTCTAATTATGAATGAAAAACTATGGAACGCTATACAGAGAGCCATACGGATTTGTATTAGGTTTGGACGTCTTTTTCAATCATTCAAAAGTGAAAAGCAATCACATACTCCACAAGAGTATTTGATTTACCAAAAAACATTTCTTTTTTCTTTAAGCTTCACTCCTATTCACTGCTTTATTATTTTCAGTGATGATTTGATGTGCGTTGTATTTCTGTACTTTATAATTCGAATTTCTATGTAAATTTACACTGTGATAAATTTAATCCTATAATGAGCATAAGTTTTGATAATTTTATGAAATAACGTTAATTTATATATTTCCTTCTTTTCTGTATATTTCAGATCGTTTTATCCCCAAAGGTCATTTTTCATTATTTTAGGAATCAAGTACAATTTTGTACATCATTTCCTTTGCTGTTACATTATATGTAATAGGTTTTTTTTTAATTTTATGGAATAGTTCGTGACTTTTCATGAAGAATTATGTTCCGGTTTCTGTAGTGTGGCTAGGCACATTGCGTATAATCTCTTTGTTTATGAATGCTTCATATATTCTTCAATTTGGACACACTTCCAATTCACTTAAAGTTATTCGTTTTTTACTTCGTTCAGGTCTCTCTTTTTTCCTTTTATCACTTTTAAAATAATATATATAATTTGTAATAAATAGACAAAAAAGTTTGCATTTTCTTTATTTAAATTTTATGGATTATCTAACAATTTTTGTAATTTTGAATATATCTTTTTTATATTCTGCGTATGTGAACAAACTTATGCAAACATCTGGTAAATAAATAAAATAAATATGTATTCCTTTTATGCAATGAAAGATGCACCAAGTCCTCACTAGAGTTTTTTTGAGTTATAGACTAACTAACTTATCAAAGCTATTGGCATGATTCCGCAAGTGGTCCTTCTTTTCATTTTCACAAGATATTTTGTATGTATTATTTTGCATAGTTATCTCTGCTACTTGCACATAGTGCTAGAAATTCTTAGCATTAATTTACCCAGTTTTTATCCTATTAACAATATAAGTTCTTATTCGAAGAAAATAATTTAAAGATTTTTATATATTCCCATGGAACAGATTTCTGTTGGAAAAGCTGTCGTTCTCATTATTTTATATCTATTTTGCTTTGCAGCCAAATAAATTCTGTTCGGCTTAGTCTTTTGAAAATTTCAAGTGATAGAAAGTTTAGCACAAGCCAGTTTAGTTGATTCAAAATACGGCGATATTGTTTTTTGAGATAAAAAATTAATTTGATAGTGATCGAAAGCAGCAGAAAGTTTCTGATAGGGACTAATATTAGGCGGTAAAGTGGATAAAATATGTGGCTTTAGATTCATTTCATATAGAATCGTATGGATAGTTTTAATGGATAATTCTAAATACTCCAGTTCTTTATAAAATTTGAATATGATATAAATCTCTATTTTTGGAAGAACTATGCTTCCTCGCTGGTTCTCTGTAAAACTCGTGCTTTCAATTGATCGATTTCAGCTTGCATTCGTTTAATTTCGTTTTTCATTTCATTATTTTTGTTCATGAGGATTGTCAATTCCAACTCTGCCTTCCTCTTGAGTTCCTTTTGTCGTCTTCGATAACGTATCGCTGCTTTCTTGTTCTGAACAGTGCAGTATGCAGCAGAGATTTTAAGAATAAACAAGCTATGCCAAATTTGAACTTAATTGAGCATTCAATAAAGAAACTCATCTTTTCAAAGTTGAACTTCGGAATGGTTTCTCACTTTTTAAATTAAATTTGTTTAATATTAACGAAACTGTGATTCCATATTCTGCCATATTCGTCAGCTAAAGAATTCGAATGTATGAGTTCATCTTGGACTAAAAAAGTAAGAACAGTAGCATAATGCGACTGAAGATAGTGCTGAAAAAATACTCCAGAAGATACTTCCTGCTTATTTCCTGACGTTATGAATAAATGATTTAAAATTGATTGTAATTGAAGAAATTATGTTGTGCCTGATTGTTGTATTTAACTAATTGACTTTCCCTAATGAAATAATAATGCTTAATACATGTAGTGTATATGTACAACTCACAGTTCACATTTTCATGAAATGCTTCCGATAAGATATTCTGTAATACTTTCGACTTTCAACAATTCAAATACTGTTCAAAATTTGAAGCTGGTGGATCTCCATCTATTGAATCAAAGTTATCTTGCCCACCAATAAGTGGTAAGAGAGAAATTTTGAGCCATTCTAACCAAGAAGTCATAAATAGCCAAATCACCATGTGGGTAATATTTACGCATTACATCCCCAACTATACGAGTTGCCTTTTTATATGGCTTACTAGTGTCATACCTTGCCCTTGACATTGCATATGCGCTTATGGACTGGTTTAAAACCATCCCGCACGGCAGGTATAGCCCTGCTTATGATCACACTCATTGCATAAGAGAGATAATATTGATTACATGTTTTATATTTAATTTCATAACATTAAATTTTATTTTCATATATTAAAAATATGTATCCGCTATTTAGTGCAACAATTTTCTCTCTTCCTTTTCATTCTTGAGTTTTCATGATGTAATTTTCTTTATTTAGAAGTCAATTAATGTGTGTTTCCTGAAAGTTTCGGAAAGCTTCCGCAGCATTTACTGTACGAATGATGACCCTCTGCTTCATAGAAAAATATACCTGTAGCCTTTTACGTTTCAGTATGTCTTCTGGTGAATTTGTTCCAGTTTGGTCGTTGAGGATTCCACTTTCCTTAACAGCTGCCACCAATAATTGAACTAAATTCTGTATTGTTTTACTGTCGCTGCGCTCTGCCAGGAGGCGCGGATCTACGCTGTATGTATTTATTGTCATATCCATGAATTCGCTCGTAGAGCATGCTACAGATCTCATCTGAGCTGAATTCGGCACTGATTGAGCCTATGATAAAAACACATTTGAATATTGCACTGTGAGTTAAGCTAATGAAAAATATGAGCATCTCCATCTTAAGCTTCTATAACAATGTTGTAACCTAATTCGAATTCAAATTCCAGATTCAACTTAGATTTAAGAAACTTTTAAAAACCTTATTTTTCTCCAATTCAGCACATTCGCAAACAATTTCATTATATATTTCTTGCTTTGTACGATATTTACGTTTGTATGGAGTTGAACTGTTCAGTACTGCGGTACTGTTATTATTTATGCTGGCCGCTGGATTACTAACATCTTCATCTTTTACCGATCCTATTTTGCCTATAAGATTGGTACTTTAAAAATTACTTTTTGTATTATATAATAAGTTTCAAAAAAATGCACTTTTATTTATTTTATACAAATTATTCTATTAGTGATTCTATTTCAAAAAAAATAACATAACTTTCTTGCAAAATTCCGACCTGTATTTTTTACTTTACGGCCAAATCCAAGGATAGAACTGAATATGGATCTTTTTAATAAGTCGTCAGCGTCGAATGGATTCGTCATCCCTGTAAATCATAAATAGGTTTTGAGCTATTTTATCTGTATAAATGATCAAAAATTAATAGATCTCAACAGATGTATTCTTACATAATAAAAACAGTGAAGTAGCATAATTTCAACATTACTCCAGTGAATTATCTACGGCCTCAAGTCTTAGAATGTGACCAGTCTTGAATCATGAGATTTCGTCAAGAATTAGATGACGAAAAGTCCTGAATTTTTGTAGAAATTGTATGACCAATATAATACAGGTTGTACCTGTTGAAGTTAACAACAAAGATTATGAACCACTCTAATTTATTACTGATTGACAGTTCTAATTATCCAAGATCTTTGGTGAGAAAATTAAATGTTCAAAAGAATGTTTCACTGCTAACATATTTCGTAAATTATTAGAGAAATTTAAAATTATGAGTGATAGCTACGCAGTTTAAAATTATGCAATGGTTATAATGCTATGAGAAACATCACGACAACACGACATCTAGTGCGATAACACGGGAAAGTAGACAGCATAAGAAACTGTTCAGCTTATTTTTTATCAAAAAAACTTTGATTGCTTTGGGACTTTCTTTTTTAATCACTTATTTAAAAAAAAAGCAAAACAGCCAGCTTTCAGTACATTTAAAAATTTATTTCTTTGTTGTATCTTTACAAACTCAATGTTTAGAATAATTTAGGAAATAAGAACAATTCATTTGCTCCAGAAATCATAAAATGTCATAATGAATATCTTGGAATAAACCATGCCTTTTCTCAATTTAAAAATTGTATGTTTAGAAAATAACTATCTCTAAACGTTAGCGATATTATATACATATACACATAGGTACATACATACATACATACATGCATATAGACACACACTGGCTGAATAAGTTGCATTGAAGTGGTGGTTTGTACGGTGCATTAGCTCTTATGGATACATAAAGATAAAAAAATTAACGATAAGAAGTAGACGCATGAAGAACGTCCAGCACATCTTTTATCGAACAAACTTTGATTGCTTCAGGCTTTCTTACTTTTTCCAAAGAAAAGAAGAGAGCAGCCAGCCTTAGTATCTTCATCGAGCATAATTTATTCTTCTCTATTTGTGAATTAAAAATTCACAGTGCAAAAATAATTCAGGGAACTGATCATAACAAAAAGCTTCCAACAGTGATTATATTCAATGCGTCCTGGAAGATATTTCGTCGAAGTGGAAGTACTGTAACGACTGTGTAGCACGACAAAATACAGCAGAATAGGTTTAAGCTAGATCCTTTAATAATAAACAAATCTATGTCTGAACAAGTCAAAATTATATTATTAAGTTAAAATGGAACAGAATATTAGAAAATAAAGTGTTAGAAATTGCAGTTGCAAAAAAAAAATTCCCTTTCACAGCACTCTCTGTTTTCAACCAAATAATAGTAAAGTATTGTTTCAAATCACCGAGTTTGCTTTTTATTTCTACCCCTTTTTTTCAAATACAGTAATAATTATAACAAAGTTTCATTAGAAAAGGACCTGCTAAGTTTCTAAATGCGAACACGTAATGCATAAAGTTGGGGATTGATCCAACATTACGAGCACTGCTGAAGGATGTCCAAAAGTTATGAAAATAAACAACATCGAATTTTGAAAGTGACCACAGCAAAGCTTTAGAGGAACTGATTGCATAATATTTTTGGCATTGTTTACATATTTGTAGCTACCTAATTTACAGCTATTTGTGCAAATTTATGAAGCCAAGCACATTCGATAAATGCTGCTTCAAAATATTCAAGCTGCATTACAGCAATTTTTGGAAGGAGTTTAATTCTACAAAATATCCTATTTGGTTTTGATGTGGTAGGAACATACTAAAGGGTTATCGTTGAAGACTAAGGAAATATCTTTTGAACTCCCTTGCACATCAATTCCTACGTTGTTTGCTCAAATTCTAATAAACTGGAATCAAAATTCGTTTAAACGATAAACTGGAATCAGAATTCGTTTATACGCATTTGTATACGATATATCCATTATATCAACGATTTTTTAAATAAATGGTAACCGATATCTGGGATATTCAATAGCAATATGTTTTGACAGAATAGAACTTCGTTTATAACCAGATGTGGCAAGTGCAGATCACTAATCTATTCTTCACTGTCAGTAATTTATGCCTTGTTTTGGTTATAATGTCAAAAGATCATAAGAATATGAGTATGATTCAATGGATCGCATCATCCTAAACTGCAATTTAGTATTTATATTTCCAGACAGCATAGAGACGATTCCATTGCGGCATGTATCGAATTCCTGTGTGGTATCATAACGTCGCATGTTATCATCACATATCAAAGTTGCAGACAGCACCGGCTGAAGCAATTTGCTATCATTGTTGACTTGGCGCAAATTGGATTCTCATTCACGTCGACATTATAGTTGTCCGCGTGTTACTGTATCTTTGGAGTGCGCGGCTTTCTCTTGTTCAGACCCACATATTTAATTACTAGAGAATCTCACTGTGCCTGAGGTGTACACGAATAGATAGCGGTCGATAAGAGGAGCGTAGCGAAGTGCATGGGTAATAACGAAATGTGCCGGGTTGGGGGGCGGAATGCGATTAAGATGATGATGGCGAATAGGCATGACGGCTAGAAAGCAAGTTTGCAGCACGAATGGAAGGCAAGAGAAATCATTAACATATTGCATGCAACTGAGTGGAAATGTGTTATTAGGGTGAGTGGATTCTTAGCTGAGTCTGATGTGGATACGAAATACTATGTGTAGGGAAAATATCTAATAACGCATCATAGGGATAATAGATAAGCACCATTGCACTGTGGTCACGGTAAACTTTTCTTTTTTCCGCTTTTTTTTCTTCTGATCAGAAAAAAAGCAGAGGAAGGAATATCATTAATGAGGTGTAGGCTCTACCAAAGGGAAAAATTAAAAAAATCAGGTGGCTTTACTAGGTTATATTTTTTCCCTGTCATTATGTTGAAATACTTTCCTTTCAGACAACACCAATAGAAAAGAACAGGACTTTAAAGTTTTATAAGATGATGGCTGTGAAGGAACACAACTTGTCAACGATGAAGTGCTGAGATATAGCAGACAAATCCTTGTGCAGGAATTTGGTGTTCAAGGTTTAGCGTTTCATTTCACTATATGTGTTTGGTGCAATTATTAAGTATTTGTTAGTGAGTATAATTATAGTTGCGATTGCTTTCTTACCTTTTTTAGAGCCATATTGGTACTGGATTTCCCTTCATAGTAACTATATCTATAGGAATTTGGAAATCGACTAACTTATTTGCATTTGGAGCAGTTTATATGTGTAAATAATTCTTTCTTCACTTTTCCCTGCTACATATTTTGCTTTTTTTCTATTCCCAAAAACCGACAGAAACTTTTTTCAGGTCAAGAGAGACTTCAAGCTACTTCATTATTGATTGTTGGTGCTGGCGGTTTGGGATGTCCTGTTGCGCTTTACTGCGCAGGAGCTGGTAATATGTTTTTTTTTTTTTTGTATCAAATTATTTTTTCTTACTGAATTGGTTCTGACTTATTTTCAATAAATATAAATTTTCAGGAATTGGTCGGATCGGTATTGTGGATGGCGACTTTATTACCTCCGACAATCTTCATCGTCAGATTGCTTACGATGAAAATTCTATAGGCCAGTCAAAAGCAGAATCGATAAAATCATCAGTTAAAAGGTATGATGGAAGTGTATAATTCATATAATATAGGGATGGAATAAAGTTTATTGTCACATTAAGCTTCCAAAAGGATTTAATTTTCTGATTTTTGCTTTGTCGTTCCCCATTATTCAATTCATTCGACAGAAATACAGTTTTAAAATTTTATATAATTTTTAGGTTAAACAGCAATGTTTCTATTGATGTGTATAAAGATTATCTATTCAAATGCAATGCATTGCACATTGTCTCCAATTACGATATTGTCGCTGACTGTACGGATAACATTTCTGCAAGTTGCGTACTTTTTAGCTGCTTTTGAAAAACCTCAAAAATTGAAGAGTTGTAATCTGAAATTATCTATGAAAATTAGTTTGGGAGTTGCAGATGCAGGTTCAAGACCACTACATTATGCTAAATAAAGCATTTACAATAATTTTAGAGCAGTGCAAATTCTAGCTTTTCCTCATTTTTGATTACTTTAGGTATTTAATCAATGATGCTTGTGTATTGATGAAGAAACCTTTGGTATCAGGAAGTGTTGTTCGTTGGGATGGTCACTTGTCAGTATATGGTTACGGTGAGGTGGGGTGTGCTTGAATTGATTCTTCAGATTTTCAGTATTGTTGAAGCTGTGGTAGCAAATATATATAGTTGATTTGAAAATGCACTTTTCCCTTTCATAGAATGAAATAAAGTTTAAAAATAATATTATGGAGATTTAAGGATTGTCCGTGTTACCGTTGTCTTTATCCCGATCCTCCTCCAATGGAAGCTGTAACAAATTGTTCAGAAAATGGAGTGATAGGACCAGTGGTCGGTATAATCGGCTGTATGCAAGCTAGTGAAATCATAAAAATTGCTGCGATCAAAAAATATAAGTCTTTTTTTTTCCCAATTTTGAATTTCTATTCAAATAAGTGTAAGATTTTGATGTGCCAAGGATGCTATTCTATGTAGGGATGTTAATGTTTTTAATATAATGAAATCCTTTTCGTCTTTGTGTATCGGTTCATTTTAGGCTCCTTTGCTGGTTCTTTGTATTTATTCGATGCTTTCAATGGTAAGGCAAAAACTGTCAAGTTAAGACGACAAAGAAATAACTGTGTGATGTGCAGCAAGCAGGCGACAATCACTGAACTTAGCGACTATGAAGAATTATATGGTTGTTCAACCAGGATACATGTTAAAGTTTCAATTTAAAAAAAAATGCAAAAAGCAAAAGTTCTAAGTTTTGCGATCCACTCTACATGAGCAGTGGATTTGTTGACAATTTCGATATCTGTCTAATTTAATTCTGTTTCCTACAAAAAAAAGAGAAGAGAAATTTCAAAGATAGAAGAAATAATTTCAGTTTTTTAAACATTTATCCTCGGCATTAATTGGTATTCTGTAGCTGTTTGAACTGTCGTTTATTGGAAAATGAACTGTCGAATTAGAGTTTTTTAATGTCATTTGATATTTCAGTAAACTGCGATTTATGTTTAAGAACAAAAGAAATTTTTTTCTAGAACATTAGGTAAAATGCTCGATAAATAAAAATAAAACATCCATAAATAAAAAATAAAAATTATTTAAGGCAATGTAGATTATATATTATTAAGCCAATCTGGCGTTGTTTTTGCATAAATTCGTTGTTTAAGAACAATAGTTTTTCTACATCGATCAATTCAGATGGGAACAAAAGCAAGTTGCTGTACCATCTCAGTCTTATTTTCAGAGCAATCTTCTAACCAAAAATGATCGTATTGATCCATATTCTTATTTTAAACTCAACGGAAACAGTAATGAAAAAACGTTGTTAATAGATACAAGACCGCCGCACGAATTTAGTATTGGACATCTGCTTGATGCTACCAGTAATTTCGTTATACCATACTACTTTTGGCATAATATTTTGTGTGGTTTTAAATAAAACTTGGTACTTCCAAGATTAAATTTATTATTTTTGCGAACCCTTCTGTTTTTGACTTCTGAAAATTAAATCTTACTGGTATTTGCAGATATACCAATCATAAGGCTTTGTCGTTCAAGTTCAGCAGATGTATTGCGAGAGCTAGGAACAAGCATTAACGAGATGAGAAATAAAGGAGGTTTAATGTTTAAGTTTTCTCAATTATAAACATAAATTTCTTTTTTTTTCATCTTTTTAATTTTTTCATGAGGAATAATCTTTATTAAAATTAACTTTATATTTCTGAAATATTCAGAAACGGAATATGCTAATAGAACTTTTGTAAAATTATAAGAATTAATTGATGATCATTTTAAGGGTATTGAAATAATTCTTTGCGTAAGTACTTCAAAAGTTTTCTGTGCAAAAGAAATACAATTGGAAATGTACTACTCTCATATCTGTATTTTATATACTTGCGATCAAGATGAGAAATTCCAATTTCTAGAAAAAATCTTAAATCAGTATCAAAGGGGACGGAAGTGTATAGGGACAGCAAGATGATTTGATGATCGCTAAAGTTCCATGAATTGTGTAGATATTCGACTATGAGTTTGAGACAAGGAGTCATCGATTTGATCTTTATCACATCCCATCGAATAGGATCAGGTTTATATCTGGTTTATCGGTTTAATTTTTGTTTATTTGCAGTTTATGTGATTTGCCGTAGAGGTAAGGATTCGCAAATAGCAGTGCTGTATTTACGTAAAGAATTTGCTGATTCTTTGATTTCTTTCAAAGATATCGATGGTGGCTATGAGAAATGGTCCCATGCAGTTGATAAAGATTTTCCTGTTTATTAGAACAGATTTGTTCGTGTCAATTTATATTGAATTCCGGAATTCCATTCTCTCAGCAACGTCCTTATGATTTTTTGATAGTCGCCGATACTTCTCAAGAATGAGGAGCTACAGTACAGCTTATAACTAGATGATCAAGTAGTAGTAAATTAAACAAGTGATGAAATATAGTAAGTGAAGTGAATCAATAATTCAGAAATGTTTTATGTTTATATATATTATCAAATGCTTTATAAATAGAGCACACTTTTCATAACTGCTTCTGTCTGTCATTATTGAACTTTACTTATACTGGCGTTCCATTTCCAATATTTGTAGTTGCTTTACTAAATCGTGATTTTCCTTCTTTGTTATTTTAAAATTGAGTCATTATATCAGTCAAGAGTATTTTGTTTGTTTTTTTACATGTTCGTGGAATTTATACAAAAATTACAAAATTCACATGCTAATAAAATAGAAACTTTTTTTCTTATCATTAAGATATTCTTTATATCAAATATATATTAATCTTGCAATCAAATATGTAGAGATATTGCCAGAACTAACATGATCATTTGTCCGTTGCAGCGCGTTTTGTGCTTGTGACTTTAGTACCGAATTTAACTATGTACAGATCATTCGAAAATGGTCGCTAATATAAGCTATCGAATTATCATAGTTAATCCATGATAGCAGTAGGATGTGAATGATTCGGTTTGGTTTTCCTTAATCTGTGGTGTAAAGCTGTCCGAGTACCATCGTATCAACTAGTAGGAATTCCAAGCCGGATTTTACTTAGCCTTTGGACTGTGATTGCTGAAGCAATCTAAATTTTGGCAAAAGCTGGGAAAATTAAATTTAATTAGAGTGTTCGATGTAATCTGTTGTTTCTATCATGCATGAATCAAGCCAAATGGATAAGCAATCGTGATATGGCAAGATGGTTCAGTACTGGGCAATAATCACCATTCTGCATGATTAACTCAGGGATATAATCGGTGAATGGAATGATTATATCAAGTGATTATCAAAAATAATTATATCGAGGTGGCGAATGAGGTACCAATAAGACGCGTTCCTCCCACATTTCCATCCCTCTACGTCACGGCTAAATGTTCTGAAATAAGCTGGAATCTGGACACAAAATTATGTCGCGCGAAAATTACCAGACACTATATTGTGGTAGATAGCATTCCTATAGCACGTATTGAATGAACACTTTTGTGTTGTAAGCATATCAACTTTTTCCAAGCAATTCATGAACATAACAATATTTTCCAAGAATTATGTTTATTTCTCGAACATAAGCAGCCAAATAAGATATCAAGTTCAAACATGCAAAAACATTGAGTACATACTGTCATTTGTTAACCAGAAGTTCAGAAAATATGTAGAGAATATACGTAGCGACTTTCCTGGCTACAGTACAGAAAAAAGCTGCACAGCTTTCCAAATAATATCCTTTGATAAACGGCTCTTTCGTACTTCACATCATTGTGCAACTAGTATTTTGCCCTGTAGATTATCTCTGTTAGCAAATATTTTGCAACTTAAGGTGCAGTATAGAATCAGCTAATCATGACAAACCGTAATTGGTAATGAATGACAAAGAAAGTTGTGGATACTGGCGACTAATGGCTAATATTTCGCGCATGCAGCAGCGTTAATGCATGGCATGCAGTTAATTGTTTTGACGAGCGTAACTTAGACACCAATAGTCGAGAATCTTTAGGAAGAGCAGTGACGGAATGCGTAATATGAATAACTGAACATGGACAAGTGTGACCTCCCTGATGTGATCGACAAGGACGTATGCTTACTAACCCTTACTATAAGCGTCGTCTATAGGCTTGCCACGATAAAATACTCTTCTTATGATAAAAAACTCGATAAATGTTATCATGAGCTATTTCCAACCGCTACCGACAATTCTTATCCACTCTCAACCACGAAGACAAGAAACACAAAGGAAGACGACAACCGCTACTGGCTAAGAGATTGGTTAGATACAACTTCTGTTTCATTCGGATCCTCTTTTCTTTTGCACCTTCTCTTTCCTGTCCTCTTCTCCCTTCTGTCTTTCATGAAGATTCAAGCATATATTTAAATTACATCTTCTCCATTTTTAATTATTCTTTTATCTAATATTTTAATGCTTGCATCTTTTTTGCATAATTCTCTCTTGAAAACAATTACCAGTTCTGTGGTCACTGAAATACTTGGCTTTTCTCTCTACTTTCTACATTTCTAAACTATAAGAATATAAAGCCCTACAGAAATACTCATTGATATATGCCAATCGATAGCGTTCTATGTTATTCTCTTGATAGAAGGAAAGAGGTGGTACGTCGATAGTAGTACGTTGTATCAATGGTCTGCTTTTCATATTCGGTTATATTTTCTTATCACTTCAATCATTGCAATGTGTTATTTTCCTTTTTTCTACCTAACAAGCCAGTTGCTTTTCTCGTTGGAATGGTTCTGTGAGATACATGAGTATTAAACAGAAACAATGTACTAAAGACTGGACGATTGTTTCCAATTCTCCCGCGATTAGACTAATGATAATAACATAGCAAATGGCGATGACTTTTTGCCCTGTTTGAAACATTTGAGAATATATTCTTCCGTATTTTAAAGTATAAAGCCGTTACAATTTTCGAATTGTGATAAGCACCCCGATCGAGTTGTGAATTGGTACTTGAAAAGATCCTTAATTTTAGATGATACACAAAAGTGTAATATAAACCACGTAATTTCTTTAAATTTTTATCCCTTTTCCCCGCTTTTTTTTTTTTTTGCTGAATTGATCATCGGAATCAACATGCGTATTGGATCTTTGTATCTTATATTTTAAAGATTCATTTATTTCAGTAAGCACATTATGAGTAATCGCCCAGATTTTATGCTTTCATTTAAGAAGATTAAAAGCAGTCGTCTGCATTCTTCAAATGATTATTATTGCAAAAATCGAGCCGTCATTAAATCCTGGTGTAACGACGGAGGGGGAGGGAGAGAACGGAAGTTATTGTCAGATATAGGACTTTCGTTCGGTTTGCTAACTTATTTTATGTGTTTACTGTTATCTGCACTTCACTGATTCCAGTTGTAATGTAAAATTATGAAAATACCATAACTTTTCTGCTGACAATTCATTTCTTCCCATATGTTTTCAGATGGAACCAATTCCGGAGGAAGATCACGAATTGACATCATTTTCGCCCACACATACTATCAAACGTGAAAAGAAGTCTCGGCTTACAGAAGTGTACACATCAGAACAAGTAGACACTCTTGTAAGGTATGCTTCATTTTGGCAAAGCATGAATCTAAGTTAAATCAAAAGTACTGTCCATACCATGGAAACTATAAATCGATGTTTTAAGCCCTTGGGGAATTCAACTTCCAAGTAAAAAATATTGCAGCACTATACCTCATTCAGCAGTGCCGGATACATGGGAGTTAAAGAAGAAGGACGAACTAACACAGTCAGTGTATTTTTTTTCAATTTTTTTCCAAAGCAATTCTAAATTAGTTATGTCATTTTTTTGAAAATTGCCATGTCGAATTTTAAAACAATTTTTATGATTTCTGATGCATGTTGCACAACTAATTACTCAGTACTGCATTGTTTCAGAATCCCTTCAACATATTTAACCGAAGCATTAGATGGGCCAACCAATGCACGTGGTTCTACATATTCCTACACCTACGAGTCACATTATGATGAACCTCCGGACGAAATAGACGAAACATTATCCGATATTTGCTTCCCAAATAAAGAATATAATGGTGATATTGAGCTACATTCATCTCAAACAAAAAAAGTTAGACTTTATCATATCCTAGTACTTTAATCTCTAAATATTTTATATATACTAGTAGTAACTTTACTCCGTTTAATTCTTTGTTTAATGCGATATGCTATTCATAAAACATTAAAAAATATGCATCAATTATCCATTACTTTCTAGAAGAATTATAGATAACTCGTGTTACCAAAGTAACAACAACTAGATCGATACGTCATTTACCTCTTACTAATCAAGAAGCTGAATATTTTTTTGATGCCGATGGAAGTCCGTTACCAGTTACACATACAATTTCGCCGTACGAATATGGTATTCATCATCAAGCAGTCAATTTTATGAAATATTTGTACTTGTTTTTGTGAAATACACAAGAGATGACAATCTTCAATAGTGAATTATTCTTTTTAATATTAATCTTATTACAGATAAAGATTCTTCATGTCGAAACGACATTGCTCGCGATGCACCACCACCTGCTCCAAGTTCGTTTCATGAAACTGAACGTTATGCTTCACGAGGTAATTCTTTCACTGAAGTTTTTTGTTATAGTTGTTTGTTGAATTATAGAATCTTACTGTCTTTTCCTCGCTTTTTTTGACAACTTTATAACTATACGAGATAGTTAGGTTTGAATAATTTCGAAATAAGGAGACATGCATGCACTTCCTTTCGGAAAAACTATTTAATCTAGTTACGTATATTGTTTTAGTCTGGAAATACATAATATAAAATTTTGATATCAGATAGAATATTTTAAGTCTTATGAATTCCAGTTCCATGAATCTGTATACAAGAATCATGTATACTCTTTGTCTAATGTGTAACTTTGCATTTGCTTATTTTTGAGAACTGTGTTACATGAAAAGATTGTACGCTTGCCAACCGATTAGTTGGAAAAATTCACTGGGAAAAAGTCATTATATGAATCAATTTTGCAGACGTTCCAAGTGCTCCTGGCATTCCAGAAGTTACTGATATAACTAGCTATGACATTGGTTTGACGTGGCAGTGTCCGGTCATGCAAGGAAGGGCTTGTTCTGTTATTGGTTATCAGGTAATCTAGTATTTACACAGTGGGAGTTCTGTAAAATTTTGGTTCTAGTGAGATATTCATAATTTTTCAGGTTGAAATACGTAAAATTGGAACTTCTGAATGGTATCTCGCTCATGAAGATCTGATCAAGGCGAATAGGTTTAGAAGTATGTAGTTAGATTTTTCTAGAGCTCAAACATTTTTTTCTTGTTTTATAAAAGTCCTGCAATCCCATCTGTTAGCCTGTTGAAATTATTCATTTCTGTTTTTATTATAGTTGGACATTTTAAAGAATGTATATCCCGTTTTGCGATTTTAATGAAAGATTCATAGTATTTTGTATCCAATTTTAATGATTTAATTTATTATCTGAGACGAATCTTTGGAAGGTATTCCATTTCTTAATTTATTATGATGCTGTTTCAGTAAAAGATCTCAATCCTCACGTTGAATATGAAATAAAGTTGTTGCTGTTAATTCGCAGGTCGTAGTATGCCTTCAGTCACTTCTGGAAGTGTAAAGTTGCGTGATTTACATTCCAACTTTAGTAAGCGTTTACTATAATTCAGTAGTAGCTCGTTATTGAAATTAAAGTATGTGGTTCAGTTTTTTCAGGTTGTTGGAAGGGGACTGCACCTGGTCGACCTTACGTAGTTTTACTTGATTCTGATCGCATTATAGTAGAATGGGCGCCAGCAATTGCGAATCCTGGCTCTGCTCCCGTAGCTGGATATGAGGTAAGTTTTGAATCCAGTTTGGAATTAATATATTATTTATAAAAATTACTGAATTAGGTGATATCTTCTTGCATTGCAAAAGAAAATTTGCTTCACTAGTTTTTATCAATTTTTGGATATTGCCGATTTTCTTTCTGTTCATTTTTACGTTTGTAGATCAATTACCGTGCAAATGGCAGTGACTGGATACAGTCAAATGATTATCTGATAACAACATGCAGAACTGAAAGTTTGAACTTTATTTAATATGTTTGTATTTCCGACTCTAGTTGACGTAGTATTTAAGTGAATTAAATATGACGCTAGTTTTGTTGATATCCTGTCATTTATATTCTGTCAAAAGTAGGAGTTTATAAAATATGTGATAAACTTTTTTTTTTTATTTTATTTTTCATCGATTTCATATTTCGTCACTCAGCTTTCTGATCACCAGTATTTAATTCGGTAACTAATTTCATATTTTGGCTGCTTAATTAACCTTAGGTTTTCCAGTATTGAACTTGAAGCCAAATGGGGAATACGAATTCCGAGTGATAGCGAAAACTGCTGATGGTCTGTCCGAACCAAGTATATCGTCCGGTTTTATTCGACTGAAACCATCTGTTCCGTCTCGCGTTCTACCTATGATGAAAGCAGAAAGCAGTTTTTCTCCTCCTGGACAACCACAGGTTCGTGGAAAATCTGGCCTTTTTTTTTTCGATTATATTTTTCCAATTTTTATAGATAGAGGAGCTTGAATTGAACTGGGTGCGCTTGCGTTGGACGGAAGGTGGGTTACCAGATGAATCTCCAGTATCATATATTGTTGAATATCGAGAAATTGGTGATCCGTTATGGTATACCGCAACAACGGCTGTCTTTATCACATCCTACACTGGTAATTTTAGAAACTTCATTTGTAGTTTCATGTTGATAGTCTGGAACGGTTTTTATGGAATAACTGAAAATAGGATATTTTGCTATTAATTTTCAAAAAAAAATATACTGTTGGTTCTAGTGGAATGTCTCCGTCCGAATTCTACTTACGAATTTCGTGTAATCGCACGTGCTCGTGACGGTAGTCTCTCAGCACCTTCAGCGGTTTCTGATGTTGTACAGCTACGACCATCCATCGGACCTGGAGTTTTGCATGGAGTTCCTGCAAAACCACAACCACCAGAATATGTAGACTTCGGCAACGGTGATCGTGTAACACTCTGCTGGTTTCCGGCTGCGAGTTCTTTGCCGATACAGGTGAAGATATCAACAGTAGAAATTACCGAGAGGAGAAAAAAAAACTTTCCGTTTTTTCCATCTTTCGTACACTTCTAGAAATATTTTTGATTCTTAAATCTTCTAGGGCTATGATGTTGAATTCCGAGACCATCAACAGGATGCTGCTTGGTACAAGGTTAATGAAACACTAATTCGCTCATGCAAAATGACAGGTATTTTTGCAATGTGAATATTTTATTTCTGCAAATTTGTTATTTTATTAACGACTTTTGTCCTTATTGACTTTGGATACAAAGAAAAAAAAAACTTTCTGCGTGAAAATATATGTTATAGCGTAATAAAAAGGGAAATTAATGATTTTTTTCTTCTTAAATTTCTTCATTCTTACCAAAACTGATATGTATTTCGGTTCCATTGATGAATACTACTTTATAGCTGTTTGCAGTTTATCATTTCAGTAATTGATCAAACATAATCACTTAAAATCAAAATTTTTGATGTATTATAACTCCAGATCTCCAATATCGCACCATTTCAAAAATTAATTTTGTGCATTTAAATGTTGTTTTGCAGTTGGTGATCTCATACCCGGTCATGAGTACCAGTTTCGCATTGTAGCATGCAATTCTATTGGTTATTCAGTGCCTTCTGATCCTTCTCCAGGAGTACACATAGGAATATCTTATAGTAATTGTTGTTTTACGAATAGATTTCTGAAAATGAAGATTGGGTTGTTATTTTAAAAGAATGCGCTGTCAGCTTATTATTTTTCCAGTCAACTTCATTTTTAGATAACGACGATAATTTCGTAGGAACATCAACTTATGGAATGGTTCCATTGCTGCAGGATGAAATTGTACGCGAATCGCCACCTTTGCCTGATCGTGATGATTCTCCACCACCGATACATAAGAAATTTCTTCGTGAAAGAGACGGTTGTTAGCTTTTCAATGTATAATGCAGATACTTGGTTTGAATTACTGAATTGTACTTTCTGGATGATAGTGAGTGTTTTGAAACTTTCAGTGCACTGGAGAGATCCAACGCTGAAAGAAGTGATTGAATATTTGGACAGTGCAAATGAGATTGAGCAACTCAATGCATCAGGATACTTGCAACATTTGACCTTTAATGATAATGCTATCAAAGAGGAAACGAGGTATTATATTCTCTAGAAGGATTCGTGCTAGTTCATTATGGAATTATTTGATTCATTAAAGAAGATTATCAGTAGTTTTTATATTAAGTTGAAATAACAATTTGATTCACAGAGAACTTGGTGGAATTCCGAAACTTGTTCGTTTACTTAGTAGCGATGTACCCGATATACAAAAAAACGTTTGCGGTTGTTTGAAGAATTTATCGTTCAGGAAGGAAAATGATGAAAATAAGGTAAATCTTTTTTTAGAAAGTGATATTTAAAAAAAATTGCAGGAAGTATTCAAATAGTACGGACATGATAATGCTGCTAATTTGTTGGATTTTTTCTTTGTTTTTTTTATTAGCGTGCTATTAATGGCGCAGGTGGAATCGTTGCTTTAGCGACTCTGTTAAAGCAAACTTATGATGCTCAAGTGATGGAAGAAGTCACTGCTACACTGTGGAATCTCTCGAGCTGTGATGTAAGTGTTTTGAACTGATTATGATTTCGAAAAATATTTGTCTTGTATATTTTATTTAAGGTTTCTGAAAGTAAAGATAATGATGAATTTGCAGGATTTGAAACCAGTTATACTCAGTCAAGTTTCGGAACCAATAAATCAACGTATTGTTGTACCTGGTTCTGGATTGATTAGGAACAATGCAGAAAGTGGGCTCAGTATGTCACATAGCATTAATATGTTCAAAAATGGAACTGGTGTTTTAAGGCAAATTTTCAGTATTTTTACAGCACTGCTTTATTAAAATCTAATGACGAATCCATTTGTATTCACAATGAGATTGTTATTTTCAATAACTATTCAGAATTAAAAAACAGATTTTCAGGAATGTTTCAGCTGCTTCTTCAAATGCCCGAAAAATACTTCGTGGATGTCCCGGTTTAATTGAAAGCCTCATATATTATCTGCATCACGCAATTTTGAGGAATCAGATTGATACACGTTCTGTCGAAAATGTTGTGTGTACTTTGCGTAATCTCAGTTACCGGCATGTTTTACACTACGTTGAGCCTTGGATTACTCATACTACATACGAAAATTACAATGACAAACAGCTTGTATTTTTCCAGAATTCAAGAAGTGAAAGACGAAACTTACAACTCTAGAGCTGATTTTGAGGCTTCGCAACGGGAACGCAGTAAATCGGCTCCTTCAGAAAGTCCCAAAATCAAGAAGAAAGAGTCTAATAAAAAAAAGAAGATTGCACAAAGTAATGCAGTGAATGGATCAGGAAATAGTTTGGCGGTGCTTTTTCTATATTCCCTTTCAAAGTTCTTGATATTTTATCATTTCCTGTGACGGAAGAGTACTTTATACTCATGGGAAAAAAGGCACGTTTTCCATGAGTAATATAAAATAACCTTGTGACATAAACAACCTATTTGCATGCTTCGCTACCTTTGAATTTTGTCTGTATTTATTATTTGTTGTTTGTGAATAAATAAAATCATTCCAAATAAAAAGCTTTTACAGGGAGCGGAATTATTATGGCAGTCTCAAATAGTGAAACTATATTTGAAGTTATTGCAAGAGTCGTCAAATCCTGAGATTCTGGAAGTATGTTTATGAGCAGAAATTTAAAAGTCATTTTCATGTTTTTTTTTTTTTGTCATTAAGTTTATTTGAAATCTGTAAGTCTTGGTCATGATCAAATTCTTAAATTTTCATATTCATTAAAAAATCGTAGTAAGTATGATTTTTTCAGGCATCTGCTGGTGCAATACAGAACCTTGCTGCATGCCACTTCGAACCATCAGTTAACGTTAGAGCTTGTATACGTACAGAAAAAGGTTTGCCTGTACTTGTGGAACTATTACGATTGAATGATGACAAAGTTGCTTGCGCTGTAATAACAGCACTACGAAACCTTTCGCTCGATCAGGTCACTATTTTTGCTTTTTTAAAATCCGTCAAATTCAAATGATTTTCGTCATGAAGGTTGATTTATTGTTGTCACACCATTAATCAATATTTCTAATTAAACCTTAGATGAAAATTTTTTGCTTATATAGTGCAAATCGAAAGTGTTCTATTGCAGCGAAACCGCGAACTGATTGGCAAATATGCAGTGAAAGATTTGGTGACAAAGTTGCCACGGGCCGATCAACGATTTCGAGATCCAAATGTGAGCGATGCAACAATTGGAGCAGTACTGGGCATATTATTTGAAACTGTCAAGCATTCTGCAGACTTTACAAGGTTCCTGATTTCCCTGGACTCTTGTAGTCAAATTTTTGTATTGAGAAAGTTTATTTTAAATATATTTTTACTTAAAAGCAAAGCGAGCATGATTTTTCAGTTTTATCTTTGCAGTGTTTCAGAAATATCCATGAATGTGGAGGAACCGAACGACTACGAAATTTAGCTAGTTCACATCCTATATACAACACTCGCATTTGCAAGTATGCGTCACAGGTTATTTGAATTTACCATTTCTTGCTTTTTCCAATTTGTTACGAGATTAGGCTCGTCGCTGTTTCCACTCATTTTAATGAATGTGTTGCTTGAAATCAATGGACTTTTGAATCGACACCAAACAATGAGTAAAAAGCAGATGTTAAAGAGGTTATAGTTAGCCGAGTGTATTGGATAAAGGCTAAAGGTACTAATCTCATACAGGTGCTTTATTTGATGTGGCAGCATAAGGAACTTCATGATGGTTTCAAACGGAATGGTTTGAAAGAATCAGACTTCTATTCGGGAACATCAGTTCGTATCCGTGATGCAACAACACTCTCTCGACCAATATCATCACAAGGCGCTGAACGGCCAACACATTTAAAAAGTGAAAATTTTGATGACAATGCGAGCACGTATGATACTGGACCATATGATACATTGGATAGTAGGGTATGCTAATTTAACTACATGATTCTTTTCAAGATATGAAACTTTGTAATTTTCTAAGGTCGTAACCTTCCTTGAATGTCTTGGAAGTTCTTGTTTTTTTAGCTAATTTAAAAAAAAAAAGGAAAGTTCGAAAAGCAGATAAAATTCAATTCTGTTTGAATATCATTTGATAAAGATCTCTCCTTTGCAGGCCAGCGCACCAGAAGGTTTTACATATGGCAAACTTTCTCCTGAGAGGAATTCACAAAACCTTTGTTTGCAGAGTCGCAATAACAGCATGCGTCCATTTGGATCTCATCACCAGGTTTATTCTTCAAGAAAATAAAAATGTCTGAAAGTTATTTAACTAATGCTATTGCGACAGTATCTGGAGTTTAATTTGGTGCAAGGACAAAACAGTACATGAATTTTTCATTGCCAGCTGCATCATTATATAACTAATTCGATTTGAAAAAAGTTTTGGTTTTTCTTCTGGAACCTAATTTTTTTACTTTTTTATTTAAATGCTTTTTCACCTTTTGTTTTAATTACTATTAATAGTGTTTTTTACCATGTAAATAAGAGTATACTTTGATAAATAAGAATTTTAAGGCTGGTGAACCACTGTATGCTTCGGTACATAAGCGAAGTAAATGTTGTGGCCCAACGGGTGTTGACAGCTGGGTATGATTTACAAATGTAAACGAAATTCATATACGTCATCAGTATTCACTAGCTGAAAGGAATAAATTTTTATAATGCTAAGAACTAATTCTGTTAAGATGATACTCAAATGACGACACTTCTCACATAATGTTACATTGGTGATCATTTTTTATGAAATGTTGTCGAGCAAATATTTAGTGACCATCGCTAACCTTTGTTTTTGTTTGTTTCTATCAGTCAAAAATTCGACAGTTTGTTTTGTTTCGTCTCTTTAATAAAATGTTATTTTATTTCGTAGAAAAGGACTAATTTAAATTGCGAAGTTTCATTTCATTTTTTTCTATAACGGAAAATTATATCCGCTAAACTGAGAGATTTAGCGCATTTAATGAAATTAAAATCCTTTAAGTCCGCGTTTTTATAGTATTCTCTGGCTCAGTGAAATTGGATGATGCAGGCCAATGATTTTTAAGATTTGTAGAATCATCGGCAGTCGAAAGTCTCCATAGTATCCATTCTTATGTATTTCAATTACATCTCGCTTTGTATCAAAGGTAGTGGGATATAAATGCTTATTGGGTGACAGATTTTTCTTAGGTGATTGTAATTAAAAGTGATTTTTTAATTTACGAAGTCTTTTTGGAGGTGAGGTCGTTTATGTCTCTCAATTTTTTTGAGATAACACGTTTTCGAAAAGAAGTGCCGTTTTGCTACAGTTTTAATAATTTAATAGTTCGGCATATTCACTTTCCGGCATAGTCATGGCTTCAAATTTTATTTCGCTTCATTTTTATTGTATCGTCTGGGGCGGGGCATTTTTACTACTCACAAAGTTGTGGATATTTTTGTTCTGACATCTTCCATAACTTGATTATTATTAATCATCATTTCGAATTGTTTTTAGCGAATCTGATATTTTTGCTGTAAAACTTTGCAAATAGATAAGCCGCAAACGAGTTTGAATGATCTCAGTGTAGAAATTGAAATTCAAGAGCAGTCGTTTCCAAATTTCCGTGTCGCAGGTATGTTTTGTTGCATTTCAATTAATTTCCAATTATTTTTTTTCCTCTGGTTATATAAAGTATGTAAATTTTAGAAGATAACGGGAATACAATGGAACTTATTACAAGTGAGTTGTTTGTCTATTTTAAATTTGAGCCCTTCATTTCCTGAAACATTGCTTGACTCGCATCCTCATTCAATTCACTTATGATTTCTGTGCTTTATTATTCATTATAGCTTGTATGTTTTATATCTAATATTTTTGAATTATTTTCATTTGCAAATAAACCATTGTCGTATTTTGGACAGTTCCAAATTTCAAGATATAGTATTTAGTGTCGATTGCACAGCAGTTATCCGTGGTTTCTGTTGTTCAGATACATCATTCAAAATTCTGTTTAATCTCTTCATGTTGTTGTTCCATGTGTATCCATGTTACACTGCTTTAGTAAAAAACCACTGCAGTATAGTGCAGCTTCCCTTTTTCAGATGATTTAATGTCGATGTATATTAAGGGATGGAAACTGGAAGCTGTTTAGTTCAAGACATTAGTTCTGTCTGCTAGAATTTTTAAAATATGCATAATTTTCAATATAGGTCCAGCTGTTAGACACTGTCTGACTTTTTCTAATTCTGATAAAACGAATGCATTTAAAAAGCAAACTACGTTTTACGTATTGAAATGGTTGTAACTTGACATTTAAAATGTGCTTGGTCATGATGAATGAAGTACGATAGTCATAAAATAAGAGAGGCATGATTTATTTCAATGCAATCTGAACACCTGAAAATAGCAGGAGGATTTTTTAATTGTTATTGTGGTAGCTAAGTTTCTGGTAAATGTAGTAAGAAATAAAGGAATTTAGCAGACCAGAAAATGGATGAAGACTAACTTTTCAGGAATACTGTTGGGCATGTCTGAATCGAAGTATGTGCATGATAGAGCACTGATTGACACTTGTGTCATCGTGCATAGAACAGGAATAGAGAAGGAATTGGACAAAAACTGATAAAAATTCTCAGCACGAACAGTAAAAAGGAATTATTCCTGAAATAAATAAAGATATTATTAAGTTTTCAACTCCAGTAATGCTGGTCAATTCAAGAACATCGCTATTTTACTTTTTTTATTTTTTTTTTTATTAGCATGCCATTTCAGCCCTCAACAAGGATAGGAATGTCGGAACCAATCCGTGTAAAATTCTTCCTGGTATTTAGTATTATTAGAACACTCAGTGCTATGAAAAAAAATGTATCGGATTTTCAGGCGATGGTGTATTAGATTGGTCAAGATCCTAGTTTTCGTTGTAACAGAATTAACTGATCGTTAATTGAAATAAGTGTTACAAATCTGTATCATTTGCCCTTCCGGATAATTAAAATAATTGTTTCTGTGTCATATTTGCAAAAAGATAATAGAGAATTAATTTATAGGACAAAAAGCATTCCCAAGGAGACATCAGGTAAATCTATTTTTAAATGAATTATTTATTTCATTTTCGATGGGTTTAGCAAGAAATTTTGCTTTACATCATATCTTATCTGGACGGCCTCTTGATCTAAGGATTGTTAATAAAAAAACTTATGCGGTAGTGTCCATAATCTTTCAGAACAGTCGTACGATATGTGGAAGACACGAGAAATTTGCTTGAAGAATTTGCAGGTTAAAATGTACAACTTGAAAAGATATTTTGATGGATTCTTTCCTGTAAATGTGCATTTAAAATATAATAGCACATTTGTGGATCTTTCGCACAATTCTTAAAATTTTGATTAAGAATACATAAAAAGAAATTTGTAAACTTGCCGAATGATTTATTTCTGCATAATTCCGGGATTGTCATGGAAGAAAAGCTTCATTTCGGTAAAGAACATGAAAGTATATTGCATAAAGAGTCTAAGAAAGTTGGTGCTGATAACATCAACTGAAAGACGGTTCCAAGGCTTTGAAGTGTCAAGTGATATAGTAATTGACCATCGACAACAGAAATCGGTGAATCGTTCATGTGAAGCATTTTAGCTCTCCAACCCTGACCTTGCAACTGCTTCCTTCTCCCGTTTTCATCTTTTCCGTCAATTTCGAATCAGTCATTTGTTGATCAGAGAAATAAGTTTTATGCGTATGAGATTAATTAAAGGAATGCCAGCATCTCCATATCTCATATTGTTTGCAACAGCTCTTTCAACATCATTTTCTGCATAAAAAGTATCATTCTCCTTCAACTTTTAGGCACATTTTAATCACGAGTTATGTTTTATCCAGTTTTAATTTCATTTTGAATTGTTGGTCTTTCAGAAGGTACAACAGACATCAATGTACATAATGCAGAAAATTTGCTTACCATCTATTAAACCATAAATTTTTCCAAAAAGTAGACGTTTAGAGTAAATTTGTGTGATTTGAAAATCTCGGATAAATTGAGATTTAATTTCCCTAATTTCGGACAAATTGTCATTCAAAACCAATTTAGAAATTCCCTAGCTGCCGTTGCGTGATTATGTCGCTCAGGAATGGTAAGTAAGCAAATTTTCATGAAACTGAAAAGCCTTTTTTCAATTTAATACTATACTAATTTAACTGTCACTCTAAATTTCTCACATTATGTCATTATTGACCTATCTGCCTACCTTCAAATAAGTCATCACTCATCAAATTCACCATATGAGGAATTAAGTGAATTGGAAGATTTGAGAATCTGTTTAAACAATTGAATTTAGCCTAGAATCTTGCAAACCTAGAACATTATTTACTAAACACATTGAAAGTAAGTTACGAAATTTTATTAAAACTCTTCTCAAAAAAAGAAAAGGAGTAAGAAATAATTGGTTAGGTTTGCAAAGATTTCAAGTCAATGTTACTAACTTTTTAAAATTTTATTGATACTTTCTAACACATTTGCCGTCTTATTGTCATCAGTATTTTAAAAACCACTTTGTTATAAAGAGCGTTAATAGTGATATATCCAGTACTTCAGTAGAACAATTAAACAGAATTTTTAATCATACCAACTTTTGAAAAAAGCTTGTAATATCAAATATCAGGACTCCTATCCAATAAATTTGATGATGACGGTACTTTGTCGAGGCCAAAGTTATATGTTTTGTATATTTCGGGAAGTTTTGGTATTTGAATTATAGTTAGTACCAAAGCAATGAATTATTTTGGGATCATATTAATGACAAAAATACAGAGATTACTGCAGCACTTGCATAGAGATTATGAAACAACAATAATAGTATAAATAACCATTTTCTCAGTATTATTACATGATAAATGTCACTGCATCCGTCAATTTTTCATAATTTATGACAATTAGTCAACTAAATCAATACCGTAGAACCTATTTCTATTTACAGTGGAAGAAAGAAAAATTATCTTATTTGTATTGGTTGGGGTGGTTTTTGAATTTTGACATCAACAATGCGTTTATTTTCTTTTAATTTCAATCAACCGAAAACTCATTGATTTATAATAGCAGTCGTCGTTTTTATTCTACCAATTGCAGTTGCAATTTCATAATTTTATCAGATATAATGATAATAATAAAACGTCCCACTAGTTGAAAAAATATTACGTGATACTTCTGTCGATATTTCCTGAGATAGTGTAACGGAAGTTTTCTAAAAGGCATAGTGCATTAAAATGACGCTAACAGTTCCTTATATAATCTTTAACCAATTAACTACGTAACAAAAAAAAAACTGAAAATAACAAATACCAGAAAACAAAAAAAAAATCACTACGAAAATCAATTAAAACCACAAAGTTAGGTAAAAAACCACAAAATAGATCACGTCTTCAAATCATCTAAAACACTAAAAACCTAAAAATGAAAAGAAGACTCAGATTTTAACATCAAAAACAAAAACTGCACTTCCACTTATCAAAAAGCAAAAAATAATAACTACACAATTCCTGAATAATATAAAAATTAACTAAAAAGCCTTATCCATTAATAAAATCATTGCAAACCACAAAAATAAAAACGAAAGTACAAATAACAAAAACCCTTCATCAAATAAAATAATCAACAACATAGAAATTAATAAAACTCAAAAATAACATAAAAATAACAAAATAAGTGAGAATAACTCATGATTCGTTTGGAAGACTAAATAAACATATTAATAATGAAAAATCTTTTAATCGAAAATCAAAAATAATAAAAAAAATTATACTAATATTACCATAACAACTAAAAACAAAAAAGAAAAGCAAGATAAAAAAAAAATAATTAAAAAACCTATATGATAAAAACCACGAGACAAAAAAAAAAGAAAAAAAACAAACAACTCGAAAGGATATGTATTAAAAATATTTGAAACGCAATCAATTCGGTAATTTTACCGCGATCTTTATAAATTAACAGTCAAAAAAATGATTGGAATTGTCCTGTATTAATGAAAGACAGTTCCAGCCAAATGAACGGTATTCACTCTTCCTCCCTCTTAGAAAGAAATATTTTCTTGCTTGAATTTTCATGCAATAACGCATGATTTCTATTGAAATTAGAATACATACAGTTTAGCATTTTTTTTAGTTGTTGCAGGTTATAGTTGTTCCCAAATTAAAAGCCTGCATTATTGGAATTGCAGATGATTGTTGATAAATAATTTTCAAACTAAGCATGGATAGATCGTGTATAGAGTTCTTGAAATTACTTGTAACTAATTGTGGCCTGGTTACCTTATAGACTTTTAAAACATTATCCATCCTTTGCATTTTTTGATCAAAAGAATTTGTTCGCAGAAACTGTCAATGAATCGATTAATCTGACATTACTCAGTCAGTAGGTGGTAACACTGTTTTCCTACGTTATTATACCATTGAAATAAAATGCTCGAATTATATTTCTCATGAAATAAATGAATTATATGGAATTTCGGAAATATACATAGTAGCTTCATTTTTATCGTCCAAATATTTTCTGAATTAGTTATCCATCACCAGCATTTTGAACAACGACATAATAAATTTTAATGTAATGGCGTGCATGATTTTTTTTTCAAAATCATGTACAGTGGGACGAAAAGTCTACTTATCGTTATAATCAAGAGAAGAAAATCAACATCTCAGCAAAGCAAATTTAGAACTTCAGTAATTTTGATTGATTTATTAGTTCTAAAACTGAAAAAAAAATGAAACATTAAAAATTCGGATAAATTGATCAAGTGCAACTATTAAAGTTGTCTTATTCCCTCCAACTATTAAAAAAATCTAACTAAAACGAAGTAGATACGAATAATATTATGCTTGCTTTGTAAAAATCAGCAAATTTTTCGCAATTATTAAAATGAGAATGAATTTGTTGGAAAAATTTACCCATAACACTTTTTTTTCACACTTCTTTCATTCTTTCTATTCTCTAAAAAATGATAGTGGAAAATCAGTTCAGATTGCAAATAGAAAAGTCGTATATTTTAAGAATCGTTGAGTAAAAACTAGAGAATGGAGAGAAGAGGTTTGTATTTCAGTCATTTTTGTTAAGAATAAATAAGCACAAAATGCTGATAATTATTCGTTTTTTCTCAGTTATTGAGACAGCATTGCAAAACGAATACTGCGACTTGTCGTACATCCATAAGAATTTTGAAGTGAAGGGTCAAATGAATTGAATTTTCTTGCTTGTTCTACGTTTATTTATTTATTTTTTCAAAAATTATCTAGCGCAAGATGTGATGCATGCATTTTTTTATGTAAAACTATGAAAGCATAATAAATCAAATTAATATTTAAATTATTAGCAACAGTTGGTTCCCGGTTTTTTATATTTGGGTGTCGGCTTATCTGGCCCTCGAGCAGAATTTCGAAGAAGGGAATTTCAAGTTTTAAACCATATCGAAAAATATAATAGCATTATAACTAGAAGCTTCATGCTGAGAACTTTCTAATTATATTAACATATTTCTAAGTTTCCATCATAAAGTGAAATATACTTGCATAATTTGCATATTTCGTACTATTTAAAAGTTAATTTATGAAGTTGGGCGATTATTTTGGAAATTTTGATTTTTAACCGTATCAAGTAAGTTGTTAAATAATAAACAGGTGAGTTAACCAACTTTGATTAATTTTAGTTAAGCTATATGGAGGAAGGACTTCATTTATTATCTGAGAAGAGGAGAATTATACTGCTACAGGTTCCACTTATCTAGGATATGAATAGGGAAAGCATAGAGAAAGATAAAAGGACTAGAAGGCGTGGACATGGACAGCTGGGAGGATATCGTCGACCGTCATCGCATTTGCATTTATCAAAAGATCGTTTATTCAACATGGAAGAAGAATGCTCATTTTGAACTGTCGCAGAAGCACAAATCTCGACGATAAATCTCGTCAATTTCAACACCGGGAATCGATCTTTTCTTTCCTTTTTTTTCCTGAAAGGTATTCGAATTTTAGTTTTTTATTCCATAGACTTCAGATCTCACTAAAACTTTATGCATTTCTATCACTTATTTTATTTTGTCTTTATTTTCCGTCACATTCACTAAATATGTAAGGAGAAGACATAATTGTTTGAATGAAGAATATCGGTAATTCCCGAATTATAGCTCTAAAAGAGTTGGAAAGAGTATACATTAAATGCTCCATACTATTTTAATTTTTTAACGTGCAAAATGTTTGATGCAAGAAAGTGTAGTATAAATGGCGTTTGACGGTGAAAATCGAAACTATCCCTCAAAATGTACTGAAAAATGCAGTTCATGTATGTATTCATTCCTTCATTCATATATCTGTACATGTTTTATGAGATGAACAATGCAAGGAGAAAAGGACACGATTGTTGAAGAAATGACAAAACAGGATCCAGAAAGGAAAGGATGGAAAATAGGGAGATTGTCGATGGTAAATTTTAACAGAGGTGAGACACTGAGGGAGAACGGACGAGGTTAACATATGCATACCAAACTTAAACTAACTTATTCCGATATAAATTTTGTTTCAACAAATGAACTATCCTAAATTCGACATTACCGGAGTGTCATTGTCGTGGTTGTTCGTCACATCAAATCGCACCATTTGCGATTGTTATCACATGTTAGTGGCACCTATGCATACACCGATATACACAGGCATACATGCGTATATGCCGACAAATATATTCAACCACGTGTCCTGCTGTGGCATTACATGTCTGTTTATCATCTATTCATCCCGATTTTCACGGTGCGACATCGACAAAGTAATGACAAACACTCCCTTCTCCTGCAATACAGATGGATACAGGCATTCAGAACACTGTTTGCAACTCGTTTTGCTCAATTTACCGTATTCTTTCGGATCCTTCGTCTTCATCTCCAGCCGTTCCAAACATTTGGATTTCATATTTTTATCAAACATATTTTTTTTTTTCAAAGTTGAGTTCAAAAAACAGCAATAAACCAATATTTCTTATTAAATACTAATAGCCAAGATTTTTGGGCTTGCGTATTAATATTGTATTAATCAAAAAAAATTTGCATCCTGTTAGAAAAATACTGAATAAGTGTAGCATTCAGCTTTTTAATATAGGAATTTTTAATTTTTACAAAAATTTAAAATAGCTAATAAAGCTGTTAATTCGACGAGCTTGATAAGAAGAGTATGAAGGATAAGTTCATCATTTAGAAAGCGCGTAATACACTGCTTGTTCATAATATTGTTCGCAGTGATTGATTTTAATTGAATGATAAATCCTTGGAGACTATTTTATTTCATACCGCACGGAACGTCTATAAATATTGTTTTGGATAAAAGGACATGTGGAGGACGCAGATTGCCGTTCTTGGCACAATGGCCAGGAGCGCAAATCACTCCAATAATCGCCCAATAGGATGTCGTTGAGAAATATTCTAATTATGGTTTTAAAAAAATGATGAAATTTCACAGGTTTTCAATTCGTGGTTAAAAGTGCATAGCAAGAGTTGCGCAAAAGATAACTCGAAGCAAAGATTCCCAGCCTTTTATCTTTTATTTCTTAAACTTCACAAAATGTTTGTTAAGAACTGATGTAAATATGATGAATAGGATATAGAAGTAACAGATGTAAAAACTCAAACCAAATCATATCTGGAATAAAAATTATAAACATTGGTCATTAAATAACTGGTATGAGAACCTTTTTTTTTGCAACATGTTTATTTTTTAAATAGTTGGCACGTTTACTGGTTTTCACAATTTAGTAAATCAGCAAATTTTGAAATTTGCACTAAATAATTTCTGTGAATTTTTCTATTTCAGTTGAAAAATATAAAATATTTGCATCAGGAACCCTAATTTCCATTTAAAAAGTTTAAAGATTTTTCCTCCTTCAAATTATCTATCAAGTACTGTAATTTCTTAAATTTTGAAAATTCAATAAAAACTGTTAAAATTAGTGAGGCATACGTGACAGCAAAATTAGTTTTACGTAGTTGTAGTGCCAGAAAGTTTGGATGACATGGATTGGCTTTTTAAACACAGCAAAAATTAGTTAATGAAGATCTAATATGTCTATAAAGGGCAAAGTGTTAATTATTTAGAAATGAATAATCAATCTTTGGAGACGTATAAATGCATTTGATACCTGTATATCCGGTTATCGCGATACTGGATCTAATCCATAATCAGTAAGCATCACTTAACCATATCAAATAACAACAATCTATTGCCTCTTTTTTCTTAGTTATAATCATCTGTTTTTTTTCTTTTTTTTTTTAAATGAACCATTTAAAATCTTTTTTTTTGAAGTTACTACCTAGAAAATCGCGATTTTTAGAATAAAACTGAAAAATCCCCAAGTTTTCATGCTTAAAAATAGTTGGTGACCAAATTTTTTTTGATTAAAATTGTTATGAGAATTTTAAAATTTGTCATTGGCAGCGAAAATCACTATCATCTTCAGTTTTCCATTCCCATCTTTAGTCTATCATTATCATTAAGTTATTTTCATCAACATCATTATCATTATCATGGTGGTCGTCGTTAGGGTTGGCAATCATCATCGATGCTGCATTTGCGCTGTCTCTTTCTCAGCGGGGGAAATTATCTTCCGGCTCATTGCTTCTCATAGCACCAAAGCACCAACGAGAGAGAAGACGAAGCCAAACAGTGAAAGGCAACCGTTGAGCTTCTTCAACAATCACGAAACATTGATGAGCCAGCTCACTCTTTACTAAATTTAATGCATCTTCAATTGCGCAAGCTTATTCCCTTAGCTTTTAACTATTTCATATGTAAATTTCAAATTTCAATACTTGTGTCGAATTATTTTTTCATAAATTTTAATATTTGAGCAGAAGCATTTTATATAGGTAGCAATATACTGTTTTCATTCTCCAAATTCAATTAAAACTATTGCTTATTGAGTTGGACAATAATGATATTGTCATAGGAAATTATTGAAAGTATAATAAATTAATCTCTATGACACTACGCTTCATTAAAATGAAATTAATAAGTAAAATGAAACTAACTGGACTACAGTGTTAAAGCGCTTAGTATGTACCTTCTATTTCAGCGATTATTCGGTACGTAATTCTAATGCGTTCTATGCCCGCATATATTCATATCATTTCTACTGACTGATATTTTCGAAAATTTATCATATTAAAAATGTTTTCAGTAAGATGAACTTTTTTAGGAATATTTTTAGAAACAAGCATAATCAAAAAATGTTTCCAAAAAAAGCATTGGTCAGTAATTGAATTGACATTAACAGGAAAAATAGGAGAATGGAAAAGAGAAAAAAATAAGAGAGGGAAAATGTTAATAGACTATGTTTGCATTTTCCATAACATAGATGTCAATTTAGCAACAAAACGTCTTTAAAATTCCAACATTTTTACATTCTTTTGCTCCTAACACCTTTTCATCATTTAAAGCGCAGTTGACATTTTTGCATTCTTTCGCTCGCTATATCTTTTCGTTATCTGCTTATCAAATGATCATATATGACAAGAAGTTTCTTAGATATACATGTCATTTATTTGTTTACATAATTTCATACATGCTGCCATACTTTATGCCACATTGTTGTTCCTTAAATACAGTATATTTCTGGTTCTTTCATTTTATGTTTTTCATACTATTATTCCCTCACTTATTTCAAATAACATTCTCTCTAAAATAAAAAAAAATCCTCTAATAGCCAATCATTGATAATTAAGAAAAATTTTTTATAAATAATACGAATTAAAAGCAATCAGCGAATCATCTAAAGGTTTAGGAAGATTGAGACAATATCTTATGAATGATGAGTTAAATGCTGAAAATGACACAGAATCCATAGGAATAGATATCCAAGGGGGTCTGCTGTCGGTATAATTTACCTATAGAGAAAAGTTCGAAATGACTGATATATCGCAGAAAAAGAGAGAGGTCATTTCCCTTAGCTATCATCTCTGAAGTTAATATTAACTATTAGTTATTTTTTGCCGACTATCAATTAAGTAATTATCCTGCACGTAGATAATACAAAACTTATTTCATTTAAACTAACTCGCCTGTGCGATAAATCATTAAAAGTGACAATGAAGTTTTAATAAAACATACGCAGATAGAGCAGTATTGATTTTTGCATTATATTCTTCAAGCTTGTGTCTATATGAATTAAATTTAAGGGTAGTCCATAAAATTCTTTCGCAAGCAAACTTTTATTTCCATATTCAATGTAGTACCGAATTTATTTTTTACTGGACATCGTGAAACTATTTATTTGTCCCATGTAAAGTTTTTGATAATGCAAAAGTAGTATTATGATTTCTAAGAAATGAGCTGGTGATGGCGATAATTATAATGAAGTGGATGATGACGATGATGATGATAATGTATTAGCTTGAATTTTATTCTTGTTCACATACAATTGAACATAAGGGAAGCAGCAAATAGACAAAGAGAAATGAACAGATAGAGATAATGTTCGAGAACAGAATTTTTTCACACCTTCGCTTTTTCCGACTATTCGTTGAAAATAAAATAGAACAAGAATAGAGCAGAGTGTCAACGGAAAAGGCTGATAATAGAATCAGAAAGAATAAATTGATAGTGATAAGCTACGGGGAATGGGAAAGAGGAAAGAAAGCAAGATGAGATGCGCTGAAAGAGAGGGTTTTGCTTTTTAAAAAAAATCCGCAACCTCTGTAACATCATCATAATGTTGGGATGATTTCCAGCAATGGTTTGGTGGCCAGTCGCGAAAAAAAATTGTGTAATAGTCGGCCGGCCTACGTATGCTTTTTCCTTTCCCTACTTAGAAGTATATACAATAATTCTACTGATTTTTGAAGTTGCAAAAATGGTATTGTCAGTAAATTTTGTTGAATGGATTTTAGATTTTAGGTACTTATTAAACCAAACTTTCGACCTCCGATTCTTATGAATATAAGTAAGCAAACAAACAAACAAATGAACAACTCAACACAAATATTATGAAATCTACGTCATGACTTATTTAAGAATATTTATCAAAAAAAAGCGTCTTCTTGGTAATCTCATAGTCCCGATAACAGCTGCATTAGTTTATTCATAGATATAATCATGAACTTTCTATGATAAAGCTTGATGCCGCATCATCTCACTACTGTAATTATTGCTTAGGGATTTGGGGAATTGCGACTGATTTGAAAATTTGCACCCATTTCGTTGAGCAAATGATTGCCCATTGGGAGAAAATTACTTATCGCATAAGAAAAGCATCACTCGATACTTTTCCTTAATAGCATAACTCAAAATTTCATCCACGAATTCGATAGAAAAAGAAATGTCTCTTAATTAAAACTCTAGTTTAAACAGTTTTGCAATTCTGAAGGTAAGCGAATTAGCTAAACTGCTTATTCGGCTTAGTGGTGTATCCGTATAAATTTTTCTTGAAATTGTTGGAGCAATATAAAAAACGACGACTCAAATATTTGGGCAGTTTGAATTTGTGCCATTTCACATAGTTTATCACTTTATAAATCTGTACATAATAAAGAGTAGCTCGATAAAAATTCGGAAAACAATTTGTTTTGATCAGCACTACCAGAATGAGCACTGCATTGGGTCGAGAGTGAGTGAAATAAAAAGGGCGGGGGCAGAGGGAGGATGTGGAGTGAGGGCGGGAAAAGGTTGTCTACCCTGAAATAGCAGAAGCCAGTTTTAGAGGTATCATTTAGGATAGGATACGGCCATTATCATCCTCTTCCTGATTCCGCATTTCTCCATATTGTTATGCATTTTTCCACGAAAGGACACAAATTCCGTGCTTGCGTATTTATTATATTTAATACAGTGTCACAAATTGTTGTAGAGTCATTTGAAGTACGGCGTAAAATAGTGCGATGAGCGAGAGGTTGATTGGCTGGAAACGACGATTGAGGCTCCACCCCCAAATTGCAGTCGCTATCTCGAACGAAAGTGAAGCTATGGAGAGGAGGGTAAAAAGGAGGGAGTAGAGGAGGTTCTTCGAAACCTCTCTCTCGCCTCACATTTTGATAGAACAATGCGGAGGGAGAGGGAAGACGAAAGCTTCTCCTCATTACCGCCGAGCTCGATTAGTTGTAAAGATGGAATCGATGGGATGGATAGGCCTGTAGATGAATGGAAGGATAGGGTCCTTAGGTCTCTTCTAAATTCCAGATCAGTTTCGAATAAGCCCGAAATATCTCACAGAAGCCTCCCTGTTGAGCGTGGTGATCAAATTTGGCAATAGATAAAATTCCGCTTTTCAGTGATATAAGTATCATCTTGTTTGTCAGGCTGATGGCAGTGATGATAATGATGATGATTGCAATAAGAACGATTATGATGATGATAGTGATGATAGTGGTTTATACTTTCGATCTAAAACTGATAATGGCCTTTTAAAAAACATATGAGCAAGAAAGTCAATTGACTTTTAAGTGTCATCAACTAAAGAGATATATTTTTACCATGATTGATCTCTAGTAGCGGCGAATAACATGTTACTGTTATCGCAAAAGAAGCTTGCTGTAGATTTGCTTTGATATGAGAGGCCTAATTGAACCTTACAAGTGACTGAAGTATGAAATGATTCGACAACTTATGGTATATCAAATAATCTATTGTATTTACGACACAGTACTTACTATTATCTAAATCTCTCAATCACAGTTATTTGTATTTTGCCACATTATGTTTGTCATCATTTATACAATCACTGTAACGCTACAACAGTAACATCCTTTCCACAACCGATAATAGTCTAAAAACAGAACACCATTACATAAGAGAAACCGAATGCAATAAGAATGACTGCAGGAATCGCATTGAAATCAGGAAAGTGGAAATATTTCAAGAATATAACTTTGAAAAGTAACTATTACCTTAAAAAATTGCTGAAAATGTTTGATTCGGAATGAATATAACAACACCACCATGGCGCCTCATCACAATATATATGTTTTTCTCGAAAATATACCCAAATTTATGCACCATCCGCACGAGTGCTTCTCATTCAACGGTCATCGGGATATTTGTCTCTCTACTATCCGTTCGTCTGTCTGTCTACTTGTTCGTCTGCCCATTTGTCTGTCTGTTGATTATTCATATTGTTATCAATGAATTGCTAGTGCTGTAAGTTTATATTTAGTGATATTCATAATTCTTCGTTCATCAAATATCCTCGACACTTTATTATTTTAAAATTAGAGTGATTTAATTCAACTTGGAAATGTAGAATTAGGCTAGAATAGAAAATGGAAAAGTAAAACTGGTTTTATTTAATTCATCTTTTTCCTAAATGTTTTTATATCGGTTCTGAATGTAAGTAATTCCAGGCAGTCGATTTCTGTAAAAATTGAGTTTCTTGAGTTTTTTGAAAATATCAAGCGTTGAACATGTTCTATACGGGATATCTTTGAAAAATCAATATTGTGAAAAACTCATATGATATTTTAATGAAAATTTCAACGATTTTTTTCTTTGTCGAAGTCTTTTCTTGTTTAATTTTTAAAAATTTCACTATTTCCTAGGTATGCGAATTGAGCTAATTCATTAATACAGTGTCAATCCGAAACTAATAGATTGCATTTTAATAATAACGATTATAGGTATTAAATTTTTTGCCGTTGATGTATGTTGCATGATTTTTTTAAAGATATCAAACATCGGACATACTGTGCACGGAATGTTTGAAAAAAAAAATTCAACATTATAAAAAACCGACATTTTAGAAAAGGATTTCGAGTTATTAAAGCATCAAGCTGGAACAACACGAGGTCAAATAATAGTGTGTTTTTCTGCGAAAATGGAGTATAAATTCCAATCAAACAGTGTGGGTCACCCTGGAGATTTGTATCAACCTATACAATCAATTCAGGAAACAGTTATTGATGCTGATCAAAATGTTCCGGTTACCGATCTCAGTGCATTGCAAATGAGTAGTAATACTCAGAGTCAAGATGCTACTAATCCTGCACAAAACGACGATTCTGTAGGATTTGCATGAATTTCTCTTAATTTTGAGACTAGAAAATGAGAATTAAAACTCACATGATATTGTTTGCCTTTTTTTCTCGCGTGAACGAGAGTTAATTTTTAGTTTACTTACAACATTGGAGAATTTTAAATTCTTTCTTAAATAAAACAAATCTTACCGTTGTGCATTTACTAATCAAGCAAACAATTACATTTGTTCACAGGTGTTCTCACCGATTAAACCTTCCACTTTTTATTCGAACCCAACACAAAATGGTCAATTATATTACCAAGGAACGCCGAAAATGACGGATAGTTACGGTATGAAAATTTCGCTAGCATTTCACAGTATCTTTTTAAAAATTAAATCCTTACTCTTTTTCTACTAAATCTGCATAATCTTTAGGCACAGGCGGTCAATTTTACCCAAGCCTTTTTTTTCAAACGTGGCCTTACCCGAGCGCAACGGCAAATTCGGTTGCTGCCACAATTGCTGGTGCGTCACCTTGCTCTTCCAATGCTACTGAACTAAGCTTCACTCAACCAACTACTGTTATTACAGATCCCACTCAAATGCTTGTTGGTTCGTATTCAAACTTAAAATTGGAATCTTCTCGAATTTTTCAAATTCCTTTTCTAAAAGAAATTAATTATCTAAAGTAAGACAAGCTTTCAAAATGTGAAATTCGCAGTGATTTTAATAAATATATCTAGCACTTTTTAGCTCCAAACCAAACAGCAACACAAAATTTCTTTCCACAAACATATCAGGCTTATTCAACGACGGATTACTATAATCCATTACACAGTGCAAATCTGCTAGCAGCACAAAGTCGCTTAACAGCTCCCACAGTAGCATGCTCATCATCCGGTTCTGCTTCATCCAGGTCATCTACCGGTGTTTCCGGCGCTCCTCGCTCCAAAACCAGAAATTTTGCATGTAAACGCTTTCGTGTAACTATTTTGGCCTTATAAATTTGAAACAAAAGTCGAAAATCTTTTAGTCTCAGTCCATTATTTCTTATAATTTAAGCATATGTTTCGAAAACATACCGTAATTTCAAGATCAATTATGACTGAGTTAGCAATGACTAAAACTGGAGATTCAAAGTGATAGAAAATTTGTAAATTTCTCGAATATATTATTAATCTCAACTGAAGTTCTTAGAAGATGGAGTAAAATTTCAAAAGCAATAGAATATTAATGCAAGTTTCGTATCTATTATCTGGTAAATGCTTGAAACGTATCATCATTTATGTTGTCCATGATCACCTCAACTAACTCATCATCATCATCATCATCTGTTATAATTACTACTCAAATATTTTGCAGCAGAAGGACGGGAATGTGTCAACTGTGGCGCCGTGCAGACCCCTTTATGGCGAAGAGATGGTACTGGTCATTACTTATGCAATGCTTGCGGATTGTATCACAAAATGAATGGACAAAATCGTCCATTGGTCAAGCCCAAGAAAAGACAGGTAATATGACTAATTTTTCCCTCTATCTATAACATTTCGAACAACTTATGTAAAATCTTCACCTCCCTGTCCGCATTTTTTTTTATTTACTGTGCGTAAATTATATCCTTTCAATGAGTATTCTGAACAGCTTTCTCCCAATTCAGTTTTCTCCTGGAAATCTAACCTGTAGTTTTTAGGCTAACAGAGCACAATAGTCACGCTACTGATAATCAGATGAAAATAAAATAAAAAATAACGAAATAAAATGGTGAAAAAATAGTTTAAAATTACTACGCTTTGAATTTGACAATTATCGCAATCTCAATTTTTTTTGTCGCTGCGATATCAAGCGTTCTTATCAGCCAAACATGTATTAATATATCATCGTATCAATGTGATAAATCTTTGATATATTACGACTAATGACGATGACAGTAACCGATAACAATCATTTAACTGATTGCCGTTAATTTACTCAAATGAGCTAATCTCATTTTTCTATAATCTAATTTATTATTTGTTATTTCAATAATTTTCAAATTCAGTTCATCATTGTGTATTCATTAGTATTACTAAGAAGTTTTAATTTCAATCCACCTTTTGGTACAACTGCTCCGATAACATCCAAATTTCTTGAAAAATCATAAATTGAAATAATATTTAATTAAAACATTCAAAATTTGAATTCTTGTCACGGAAGGTTGTAGGTATTTCATAAATATAAGCATTTGTAACAGAAATGTTTGAAGAAAAGCAACATTTTCAACGCAATAGCAGTAAATAAGGCTACGGTACTACTCCATTAGGGAACCGGTTTTTCACTCATTCTCTCACCTTTTGTTAAAAAATCTTTCATTTTATTCAATTTCACATTATTTCTCATTGAAGGACAATGATTCGAGTTCAAATAATTTCTACATATAGAAAAAATTATGAAAATTATAAGTTCGAAAAGTCAATAATGTAAAATTTTGTATACTAAGTATTAAAGACAGAAAAAAAAAGTCGTAGCACAACAGTATATTTTTGTTTTTCCTAAGTATGCTCATCATTTCGAATAATTTGCATAAAGTTACTTCCAAATAGCATATTTTCCTATCAGAAAAGTGTAATCTGGATAGAGAAGATTCATGGTGGTTTTGCAATTTCAGCTCCAGTTTTGAATTTTAGTGAAAATCAGAACAGACTATTCATGATTTAAATTACAATACAATGATTATAAAGTGATTAAAAAAAAAGTTAGAGCGAATGATTACTTGGTAATTATTTTATTGAAATTCTAAATCAGATCCTTAGAAGTTTTCTCTAAAAGGTTTTCTAGTGGTCACTGATTAACTTAACCACTGTTCTACTCATACGTAATCTGAGACTAATGTTTATCAAATTGTCATATTGTCATCTAATAAGATAACGAAATGACATTCATAACAACAGCTACTACAAAAGGTAATCTATATGCTGATTCATGTTACATCGCAATCATCGATGCAAAATGTTTAAGGGATCGAATGGTGATTCATTTTGATGAAGAGCATTCACAGATGAATCATATCCTATCATATCTTAATTGCCATTTATTGGAATCAGATTTCACTTTTTCCTCTCCTCTGAAAATTTTGGATAATTTACGTGAAGAATTCCACTTTTTTTCTCTTTTTTCAATTTGATTATTTCCTTGTTTTGTCTCTAATTCAGCAGTTGTCTTGATCAAGAACAGGACACTTCTCTCCCAACGCATTTCAAATATTGATGGCGCCATTTGCTATTTGCCAATATTTGGGATTGCTCGGAAGAAGTGCGGGTTTCGTTTGGCTGTTTCCTGAGATGAGAATGAGATCTCATTATTAGACTAAAGTAATGGATCATTTCCTTCCTCTAGGTTCACTTCTGAAACAGTACTATTCTTAATTTGTTTCTGTGTATAAGCATTAATTGACATAATTGGAAGTAACAGCTGTCATCCATTGCAATCATAAAATGAGTATGATGTTGGAATTTCACAGTCAGTTTTTATGCGATAGAGCGTATTTTTCAGCGCTTGTCAAGTGACATTTTTGATCGTTTTCTCGTGCACTGAACCTATTAAACGTATCGAAGCGGTGCTTTTTGGAAGCTCGGAGAGAAGAGTAAAGGAAGAAGGGAAAATCAGCAAATTCCAAGGACAAACAAGGGGAAGAAGGAGGTGAGGGGGTGAAGGAGACTTTGAGGAGGCATAGAACTTGAATGATGCGATCTATATCGAATATAAGCGAGAAAGAGGAGAGATAGTTGAAGTAAAAGGGTCAAAAATGAGGGAGCTTAAGAAGAATGAGGAGCAAAAAGTTTCATGACAGAATTGGAAAAGTATTTTTAACTTTCAAAAAACAAACAGCTTTAATTCTCCCAACAAAGTATTGTAATTAATTCGAGAATACACGATGTGCAAAGAAAGATGGATTATGATCTGAGGAATTTGATTAATTGCACAAATCTCTGATACTAATTATTACAGCAATTTAAACTGCAATATTCATGATACTGTGATATATACAATGATTATTTGGTTAAGCTGCTTCATTTGCTCCAGTGAGAATAGGTTTTCACGACCCATTTGCTTTAATATAAGACAAATCTTTTAGGTGTTTCTCTGGTAAGGCAATGTTTAAAAATTTTGATAAGTTTGACAATTCGAAATTTTAAGATTCGAAATTATTTTTTAAGCTGTATTAAATTTGCAAAGCTTACATTTTGAAGAAATCTTATGAAATGAAAAAAACTTTGCTTCTGCAGCCAATAAGTTTTTTATTATTTTCATGGCCGTAAAAACACAAAAAATAGTTCCTTTATTCTAAATCAGGATTTGTTGCTATTTATTTTTTTCATCTTTAAATTTGAGAAAATAAAAATTACTGGGTAGAATTTTGGCTTCTTTAAATAGACAATTTAATAAAATTCAATCAAATATTGTGCTAAATCAAACATTGAACGGATTTTGAAAATGAATGCTTAATACTTATTTGCAGAGTGCACAAAAGAGGACGGGTATCGAGTGTGTGAATTGTAAAACGAATAATACAACGCTGTGGAGGCGGAATTCTCTAGGACAACCAGTTTGCAATGCCTGTGGTCTTTATCATAAACTGCACAACGTTAGCTGTTTTAAATTTAGCTTATATAGCATCCACAAGTAGGAATAAAAAAAGGTCAAGATAGAGTGGTGATGAAGTTATGGAATGTAAATCAATTTTTTTTTTTTGAAAAAGTACTAATTTTGTTCAAAGGAAAGGCAACATGTGAATGTCAACAAAATAGTGATTTAGTGTAAGATAATCGACGAGATGATGAGAGTTGAAATGAAGCAGAGTATTAAGTTATACTATGAAGCCGAGTTTGGAAAAGTGAGAAAGAACATGCAATCATTTGGCAGGACAAATTTTAGAGCAGTTGTACTAATAATGCAAAATAATTCTTGTTCATCACTTGTTTTTTTTATTTCTGACATTAGATTTTAATTTATATAAAAGTAGGTGTAAAGTGGAATAATATGGAATTGTAAAAATGTGAAAATTTTCATTTTCAGTTATAGCATATTAGAATTATCCAGACTGTTTTTAATTAGCAAGGTGATAGGTTCATAATGTTCATCTGATTTTTGTCTGATTATTTATGGGCTTTACTCAATCAACTCAATTAAATTTCAGTTGACTTTAGGCTTATATTAAGCTTTTCTAAATAATTAAATTCCGCAAAAAAAGGAATTTATACAATTCAGTAATGAGTTGTAACACTGTATGTTGCTAAAGAGGCGCCCACTGACCAACCATAAATATGATTAACGATTGTGGCCCCAGATATCGTAAACAACTACCATTGTATATTTATTTACAGTTTTTTCAGGAAAACAAAGGATGATTTATGAAAAATCTGAAAATATTTTGTAATTACTAAAATTAGTTGTCCATAGAAGATTTTTAACAATTTTTTCAATCTGCTTATTGATTAAATTTTAAACAACTTTTTATAAATGAACAAAAGAATGTAAAGAAGCAAATCAGCTAAAATTCTGGAAACTGAAGTTTAGCGTAATTTTTCTAAGTCTTTTAATTATATAATTTTTTCGGCTGGAAAGTCAAATAATAATGTGTAAGAAATGTCAGTTAATGGTGTGAAAAGTTTTCCGTTTAAGCTGTGAAAATGTGTAAACATAGGTTGAAATTTCAATTTCAAAGCCTATTATTACACTGTTTTCATAATGAAGAGAAGCGTAGTTATTGTGCTCTGAAATGAGATGCTCTTGCCTCCAACGTTATTATTCTTAAGTCCATTGATCAGATTGTACAACCATAAAGCTACCGCAACAACATTTGTAAAAGGACGCCTGCTACCAGTTCCATTACAATCATTCACAAATGATGATTTCTCTATTGCTTAGCAGTTTGTTTCAATCATAGTCATATCTTTTTCGCGCCTCATTTCTTATTCTATTAACAGATGTTTAACAAATTTCTCATTTTTACATTGGATTAAATTTTGTATTCATTTACTGACCCTTATAAATCAGCTGAAAGTATAAGTAAACCGGCATAGGATGAATCTATTCATAAACGTTTTAAATTATTTAGAGCAAATTAATACATTGATTTCTTTTTTGCACATTAATACACTGACTTCTTTTTTGCAGATTTCACGACCAATATCAATGAAAAAAGATGGTATTCAAACCAGAAATCGCAAAATCAGCACGAAAAACAAGAATAAGAAACGTGGCCCACCAGAAGGACCATTCTACGACATGTTGAAGCCACAGCCGAATCCCTACGGTGATATGAAATTTCATTTGCCTTCAGCGCACGCATATATCCCAGCTGCCACTCAAACATCATATCCGGCTCAATTTATCTTTCATGCCTCATAACTCTGGACCATTTTTCTAAAAATTTCCCGAATTTCGTTTCTGGATTTTTGAATCAGTCCTGAATGCTTGTGATCCATGAAAAGCGAGCTTTATTATTCATGCCTCTTCATTCTGTATTTCTGCCTGAACCTTTTTTCTTCAATAATTCCTTACGTTTTCTATTCTTGTTTTCTGCTTAAGATCTTAAGATTGTTTTCATTCAGTTAAAACGATTGTATATTTATTAGAGATAATGAGAGGTAAATTCAAAGAAAGATGAAAATGAATTTCGCATAATTTTGTTAAATAATAAAACAGAGCATGTATTGACCTCAATAAATTTTTTAGATTATTACTGACAAAATGGTAATTTTTCAGATCATCTGTATAATAAATTTCTATGGCTTTGTCCTGTTTATTAAATGTCTAAAGTTGTAAAGTGCCTTCTGTTTAACTCACTACAAAATTAAACTATTCTAGTATGGATCCCTGTCATTTCATGGTCTCTCTTGTCACCAAATTTAATCATAATTTGGCCAACAGTAAGAGTACATGACGAAAATTTTGATTTTTAAATAAATTTTAAGAATTATAATCATGAATTTCCATGAACAATTTTGTGCATGCAGTTTTCAAATTTCTTAACCGTCCTTCTGTTTAGTCCAAATCACTTTAGCGGATTGAAAAGCTATTATTTTTATTAAAAAACTGTGATTCTCATTTTCTGCTCTTTTTGCAGTTGGTTTTTAAAGTAAAACTGAAATTTTTGAAAAGAAATAGTTTTATAAGTTCATGATTTGTTGGAATTCATTTTTATAGCGTTAGGTGCACTAGAGTCGCATGGCACTATAATGTTTTGTCATTTGACTTTTTAAAATCCTAGTTGCAATGTTACATAACTGTTTACTATCGGTTTTGAGAAATTCCGGAATCTTAAGTTTTCTGAAATTTTATTATGATATGTATTGCATTTCTGAATGGCTTCACAACTTTTGTCAGACTTCACTTTCATATACTATTGTCAAATAAATTTGATGCATTGAGAATTGCGTTTATAAAATTAGTGGTTATAAATCGTGGCAAAATAATGATTGCAACAAGTACTTCCATATGATGGAAGATACTTATAAGTAAGTATTGGTTCATTTCATTTTGACAGTTACAAATTCTAACCAGGTCTTAATGTTATGCAGTGTTTTAAATTTGTTTCTCGTTTTCTTTATTCTTATTTTTTTGAAAAAAATTATAGTAATGAGGTTTATGCATATCCAACTGGTTTTCTCTTTTTCTAAGTATTAAACGATGATTTTTGAAGTTCTTGAGTTGGATGACAAGGTTTTTGCCCTTTTGTTTCTTATTAAATTACTGAATGTGAGAGAATTTGAAATCTTTTTTCTAAAAAAAAACGTAAGGTATTGCTGTAGCAATTTTTCAGGTTTTTGAATATGTTGAAGGAAATGAACAGTTAGGTCCTTTAGCCTATTGAAAATCGCAGTAGTTTTTTATAGCCTCAGCTCACATAGCAATGCGACTTTATTCATTGCTTTGTTATGAAGAGATGAGCTTTAACCGGAAATGGTACAGAGACGATATTTTTTATCGTTTTTTGTTAATTTGATATTCAAATTAGCAAAATGATTTGGGTCTTTTGGACTTACATTTACTTGGGTTTTGGCGCCGTTTACCTGCTTATATTTATCTGCCAGCAGAACGGAAGCAGAAAACTGGATATTTCCAGTTTTATTTTTCCCCATGTCGAGAATATTTGTCATCAGTTATGATGTTCTTATGCATTTAACTGGCACTTTCAAGCTAGATAAGGAGTCTAATTTTTGAAATCGACAAAGATTGCTAAAAATTTTAATGAATTTCAGACTTTGAACAACACGTCATCTCGATGGTATACTTTCTATAATTAATATTTATCAATCAATATCCAATCATAATCATATTTTTGATAATAGTATTTCAGATATCGTAATTAAACGGTAAATATTATCACATTTATTTTCATTGGAAGTATTCTTCAAATAGATTCAGCAGAACTGCAATAAAATAACAGGAAACGAACTCATATTACTGCTTAATTAAGGAAGAATTCCTGGATTCTGATAGATAGGCCAGCAACAGCAGAATTCGTTTACTTTTCCTTGACGAAAATTCTTCTTTCTTTACCTTTCGATCAATCCACCTTCTTTCCTTTTCCCCAACTTACGATATCGTCTGATGCAATCAGTTTAGTCAGTTTAATGCTGGCAAAAGCGAGGTCGTTTGATCGTTATCTAGTTCACTAGCTCCTCTTCCATCATCTACTTGTCCGTTCGTCCTCCTTTTTCATGAAAAGACCGTTTCACAAAATTAAAGCAAATACAGGCACAGACATACATATATTCAAAAATTTTAACATGTTTTCATTTCATTAATTAACAAGCAGCTCTCTGCGCACTGCTTCCTCATCCACTAATCAAAATATAATGATCATAAATACTACGTCGAATTTTTATTGTTAAGCTAGTGATAGTTATAAGTTTAGAGAATTAAAATTTGAATAGTTGAAACCTAATTGTTAGAAGTCATGAAAACTTCATTGCAATAAAATTTTAGGGATTCATTTACTCATACTATACGCTGAGCTGAATACTTCAAGTCTTTTCATAAACAAAAATCAGCGGACTGAAAAATTTTTTTTTTTTTTATCTAATACAAAAATTTGAAAATGGTACTTTTATAATTCGTTGTAAATCAGTAATATAAAATGTCTATCCAGAAAAATTAAAGCCTCTATCACAATATCACAATCCAATATTGCAGTAATACAAACCAATATCACAATATCATAATATAGTATATAAGGCTATCACAGTCATTAGTAAATAAGACAATATTTTCACAAAACTGATAAAATTGATAGGTCATAATATATATAGTGAGTACATTTAAACGCAATTTAAAAAAAGTTTCGTAACATTTTATGACAGAAAAATTCGATGGCTGAAGGATTGCCATTTTCAGAATGAGAAGTAATTTTCTTGCCGTTTTCTCCTAGTAATCTCTCTCTCTCCAAAGAACAAAAGCTTAAGAGGTAGACGTTGCATAGAATTTTCAGAGATTGATGTAACGTAATATTTTAAAATTTGAAGGATATAAATGCAGTTAAATATTATGGTCTTAGAGTTAAGCATGTAATATGTTGACTTTGGTAAATAAATAAAATTATGAACTAAGTTTAAATTCTCCCGAAACTCTTTAAAAAAAGTCTAAATATGTCGTAATCTAAGAATTCTGTGTATTTTTTAGTTATTTATTAATTTGTAAAAAAAATCTACTAGAAATTCATCACTGCACCTTTTTGCAGCATGTGATGGACAAAATTTCAGCCTCATTAATATTTCCACGCTATTTTTCTATGTTCCGCATAGAAAATGCAACCATTTAAAGTGATATGCCACCTTTTCGTCTATTAATATAAAAACATGATTAAAACGGTTGAAACAATCGTGATTAATGAACCCTCATATATATAAATAAGAATATATATTTGTACTGTTTCAAAACTCCGATCTTTAAATTAAGTTTTAACAGCAAAATCGGATGGGTACTTCTCAATCAGTAGTCATGAATACCATATTCAAAATAAATTCTCTTCTGGAAAGCTGTAGGAACAAAGTTAAAAAAAATCCATGAAATTGGTCATAAGAGTATAATGGTAGAAGTGTACTATTCCTTTTTTTTTATTTCAGTACTCGATCATCATGCTCTGATGAGCATTTCTGATTGGTTAATAGCTATATTATATTCAATGATAAAATGATGTTACAGCATTTTAATCCGCTTTTATCAACGTTTTAATCAATACCGGGTAGTTCTGTTTTGGAATCTGCCATTGATGTTCATTAGCTGATTGTCTATCAAGACTGACTCTTAAATTAATATGAAGGTTATATGTTCTTATTTTCTCGATGAATTGAAATTGCAGTTCCGGAAAATCATATATTTTTAATATTCAATACTCGAATTTTAAAAATTAGTGTTCTTTTGGAATTTATTGTTATACATACAATCAGTCAATTTTATGATGACAGAAAAAATTTTGAAGCTGGCTGCGACAGAATAGAATATTTCAATGTTTAATTTAAATGTATTCTTCATGTGATGTAAGCTAGATATTTATTTTAGTAATAAGAGTGGAAAAAATCGATCTTCATAAGATTAATAAAATTTTGAAATGTTCGGTATTGATATCAGTTCATATCACCGACATGATCATCTCATTTTTTTTTTTTTTTTTAATATAATAAACACCTTATGGATTTTGATCAACGGTCTATATATATATATTAACTTCATAAATATGATAGTATAATTATTGGACCAAGTTTCATCTGACATCTAAAAAGTTAACAGTTGAAATAGCGAGAGAATTTGAACCACATCCTTCTGTGATCTAGTAGGTTTGAGATATTTTCTACCAAATATTTTAGAAAAAAAAAGAAAAATCGAGACAATATTCTAAATATGATCCTTGCAGCCAAAGAAATTGTTGGCGAGGAATTATTGGAATTGTAATCATAAGTGTTGAAAACATTTCCTTCCTGCCAAGTGCAGTATCCGAAACATTCGAAAGAGCAGAGAAACCAAAAAATTATGAAAAACAATAATTCAGAATGAAAGATAGCCAATTTAGGAAAAGGTGGCTTGGACTATAATCTGTAGAAAAACTGGATTGTGTTTCTTCGATGTGAAACAATTCTTCGCAATTATGAATTCGTTGTATAATCGAGTAAGGGAAAGGTTTGCATTTATGACAAATAGTCCAGAAATTTTAAAATTTCAAAAATGTTCAAATACATCGCATATGCTTTAAAACATTTTTTACTTCTTTGTGTATGTGTGTCAATGTTTTATTGAGGGACAATGCACTGCAAGCACTGAATATCATTGAGTTTTTTGAAAAACGGTTTTAGAAAGTATAGTTTTCATATAATTTTCCCATATTATGAGATTTCAGTTTTAAATTTCTTCATTTGGAAAAAATTCAAAATAATCCGTGTTACACTAATTTTTTCTAAGTTTATGCTTGGATTTTAATTCTTGAATATATTTTATATTTTAGATGCTTCGGTCCAAGTTAACAAAAAAATTTCTCAACCCTCGTTTTCTCTTGGAAGAAAAGTTTGAAAATACAAGAAAAAACGGCATTGCTATGAGGAAAAAAATAAGGTGACAATTAGAAAATGAATAGCTGCCAGAATCAGATTTCCATCTGCACATGCACATGATTTAACGAATATGACCAGGTAGAGTCGTTCAAGATGATTCGAAGAGTTTCAAATTATGATCTAAAATTTTGATCATATAGATTCGAAATTTGAAGTCATTAAATTATGTTCCAAATTTGTAGAACCATCATTCACTAATAATTTAATTTCCACAGATTTTTTTTATCAAATCTCAATGATATTCGATGATATAAAAAATATTGTAAAATCAAAATTATCGCTTTATTCAAAACTATTAGAGAGTGAATGTCGAAAGCGACAAAGTTTAGTAAAAAGAAGACATCGTTCAAAAACTAACCATTTAGGAAATTTCTATTTTCTCAGCGCTATTGTTCATGTCACACCAAAATAATCAGTTTCTAAAGAGTCTAATTTTATTACAAGACGAAATTTTTTTCAGATCATAAAAGCAGGAATATTCTTTAAAACCAAAATTAGACAACTCAGAAAACACAGTGTATAAAATGTGAACATTTCAACGTGAACAGCATTCGATCCCTCACGAACTGTTTGGATAAAAACGCGTCGAAAAACTTGACATTCACTTTTAAGATTACCTTTAAAAATTGACAACTCTAGTGATAATTGTAATGAAACAATGACTTACTATGGGGAATTCGAATTTCTATGTTTTCAAAAGCTTTTTCTACCATACAGAATTTTATCCAGTATCACATGAGGCGCGACGCACAAACGTACCTCCTAATTTGAGTAGTTTTATTTTCATATTCCAAACCAAAAAAGTTGTGGGAATGCAATGGAAAATAATTCTAAGAAATCTCGCAATGCCCCAAATATGATGTCACAGTACAAATCAATAAACCATTATGATAACGCCATTAAGTTCTACATTGAAGATTAGACTAAATCCATGATTATTCAATTTTTAACACCAGGGTAGGAACCACAAGTCAAACATTTAAACTTCCAAATTTATACTTCTGCATACCTTTAAGGTTTGAATTCCTTACCTCATCACGAAAGTACAAAAGTACAGCAATACCTTACATGGATACAAATCAAGTTTGGGGACACAGTCAGACGAAATTCCTGATAAAGTGATGACCCCAACGGTCCGTAATTAAAATATTATTAATAAAAACATCAAGAACTGCCAACTTCTGCTGGAATGTTCTTTATATAAACATCCAAATTTTCAATGAAGGCTTAGCAATTTCTTGTCATCGATTAGGAAAATAATTTAGGCTGACAGTTACAAGGACGCTATTGTTTCTTGAGCACAGATAATCAAAATCAACAAATAGGAACCAAATGGAATAAAAGTACCATAGCAATGAAAATCACAATTGATATTATCTCAAATGAAAAAATAACTGTTTGAGACACATAAATATCTAAATTTTCAATAAAATAAATCTGCAGGTTTTAAATTTTTAAAATAAAAAAATAATTAAGAAAACTAAACTGAAAAAATAAATAAATTTAAAAAAAAATTTCATTATTCACTACAGCAAACCAGCTGTATGAATTAAAAACTGAAGAATTTCAAGACCTGAAATAATTGTATCCCTTAAAATTATTTGTAGACTAACATTCTACGAAAAAACAAGAAATCCAGTTTGACGAATGCATTTATAAATTAAGAAAGAAACATTCCTCATCCAAAAATAACATATCACGTATTGGTGTAATAAAGGAATATATACGAAAAAAGGAATTGGAGTGTTATAATCACAAGTCAATCGTATCATTCATTATCTTCTCAACTCAGATCATTAATATTGAATGCAGCATCGTCATCAAACTGATCATCGTTTTCATCATCGCTCCAAGTTATTATCCCCTCTTGATTCCTCATTTCTGCATCTTGTACTACCTACATATATATATATATATAATATAATATAGGTCGAAAATAAAAAGATTTTTTCGAATTTATAAGTATAGAAGAAGCATTAGATTTTAGATGCTTAAATCCTGATAAAATGATATATATGTCGAAAATAAAAAGATTTTTTCGAATTTATAAGTATAGAAGAAGCATTAGATTTTAGATGCTTAAATCCTGATAAAATGATATATATATATATATATATATATAGCATTAGGAAAACTCTATTAAAGAATTTAAAACACATATGTCTTAATAAAATTTTCCATTCAGAATTGAACTGTATAAATAATTTCGCTATACGACATGCATATGGGTTTTCAATAGTTCCAGTAAAAATTGAGCAGCGCTAAGTGTAAGAGAAGAAACAGTTACTTCGGGCTGCGGTTGAACAGCACTTCCAAGGACATCCGGTCCTCCATCTGAAGGAACGATATCTGGTCGAGCACGATCACGTACAATATCTGGGCCCATTCCTGCATTCATCAGATTTCCCTGAAGCATAAGATTGGCGTCATTTCATCTTGAGGAATAAAATATTTTGATTGGATGAGATCTTCTTCATCCTAATCCCTATTTTGCAGTACAGCAGTCGAAACCTAACACATGTATAAGCGTTTGTTGATGTTATATGAAAAAATTTTACCTCTTCTTCTTCGCTACCTTCACTAACATCAGAATTTATATCAGCTGAAAGAGGAGATGAAATAAGAGATACTGGTTTTGTGCAGACGTATTGCTCTGATAGACATTTGGAAGAATTGCTTGTTAAAGCTGCTGAATCAATTTGGGAAACTGAAGTTACGGCAGAATTATGGGGAGTTCTGGATGGAATCTGTAATAAAGAAGTAGCAGAAGTCGTAAGCAATGTCTTCGAAGAATTCAGAGCAGTCTGTGCACTTCCGGATAATAAGGTTGAGTCAGTTTGAGTAAAAGCTGTTTCTATAGCACTGCTATTCAGAACAGTATTTCCGTTTCTTGACAATTCTGCTGTTCCATCTTCATGAAAGATTAATGCACCTAAAACACAACCTTATATTTTCAAAACCTTTCGGCAAACATTGTCAATAAATTAACCACCAACCTGATTTTTCTGCCTTGCCATTTCTTCAAGAATATTACGCTGTACATTAGTTAATGGATAAGCTGATGCTTTAATTGGTAATTTCCCTAATTCTTTAAGAAAACGCTCAGCTTTCAATGATTCATTGAAATCCGAAAAGAGATTCGGATATTTTGACGGATCCGCAAGACTTTCACCAATATTCTGCAATAAAATTCTTTACTGAATAGAAAGGAAAAATACGAAAAAAATCAAAAAATAAATTGCGGATACGAAATAAAATGTAACAGAAACCTTCTGTCCATCTAATATTTTACGGGAGATCTTCTCTTTCCATAACAACACAATGCGATCAACCTGAAATACACAAGTCCTCAGATTTATAACTAAATTAAAAAAAAAAAAAAGAAAAAGAACAAGGACTCCCTTTAGAAAATATATTACCTGAGACGGACAATATGTATGTGCAAAAAACGTAGCTTCCGGAAGACGGTCGACTGAAATCAAAATTTCCAAACATCTATCCAAGTTACCGAGCAGAAGATATGAAAGGAAAGACGAGTTATGTTGCGTGGAAAGCTCTGCATCAGATGCCAACTTAGACAGCTAGAAAATAGAAAATATAATCATTGAAGTTTCCACTTGTTCTAACAACTTTAATTCTTCAAAAGATAGCACAAATGTGTATCATATCTCCTTTGGTTTATGCTCCAAATATTTTTTTTAAACTACTATAACAGGTAACAGAGAGCTAACGTCAAACAACGTGTAAATCATATAGATAGATACTTGAATATATAACTGAAGCAACACTAAAGAATAAAAAAAATACCGCGAAATGCAATAATTTGGTATCATGGAAGAGTACTAACTTCAGTTGCGATTTTCAGAAACTTATATATTGAAAAAGGAAAGCAATATTTCGAGAAACACATACTAATGTAGCCGATCCAGCAGACGTAGCCAACAGTAATAATCCACCATAATCATGGGCTCGACCAAGACATTCCCCGGCTAACATAAGTTCGCTTTGCAGTGTAGCTGCTTGAGAAAGCTGTCGCCATTTTTCCTCCGAATCAGAAGTAACGGCAAGATCATACGCTAATTTCATATCCCCAAGACAAAGAGCAAGCTCAAAACGATGGTCTGGATCTTGACTAACCACCAAAGCTTGCTTTTTGAATCCTTGCTTCTCGAGGAAATGCGCTACGCGAGTTCGATGATCACGTGGTATTATTGGTAACATCTTCAATATTTGATACTGCTTGCAAGAGCTATTAACATATTTAGGATGGAAGATTCAACACTAAATTTCTAAATTTTATAAAGATGAAAAAACTATTAATTTTTCAAGATTTCAAGTCTTTAACTTTTAAAAGCCTTACGGTATTCGCTGTATCAAAATCCGACGCATAACTGCAGTTTGATATTCGAGTACCGATAACAGCAAGCGATAGGAGACAAAATTATGGTCTTTATCACATAAGTATAGCCTACTTTCCTTTGGCATATAACCCAGCTAAAACTATGGATTAAATGAACAGTGTGGCACAACTGAAAAATACTCTGGAATTCACAATGAAAAAAAAGGTGTGGATTAAAATGTTCTTTCTTAAATGGTTAAAAAATTGAAGCGAACTACACCACAAAAAGAAAAAGTTTTTATCCTGCTATGTTAATCGTTATAATTTTGATGACCACTAAATAAAAGTTTCTAACTTACTAAATACAGAGGACGATCCATATGGGCAATAGTGACTATTTCTCCACCGACATAATAATTCAGCCGATTTAAGTCAGTCGTAAATATGAAGCAATCACCAATCCACATTGCTGTCTTGATACTTTCCTGTACTTCACCTGGAACCAACAATTCTGCCATTAAGCATTCAGAAGATGAATGCTGTGACTGTCAGAAGTTCCCATCTGGTTCATGTCAATTTCACTTTATCAAAACTATTTAAAAAACCTTTAACGACACGACAAAGTAGTGAAATATGTTATGAGAAGTAGCATCAAAACTAATTCTTCATCAAGCTATATATGTTTGAGAATAATATAATAAACAGAAGAGAACAAGAATGTGGGTTGTTCCTTACAAAGATCTGCATACCGATGACGTCGAAAGCATCCTCGATACCATCTATATCAGTTACCACTATATTTTCGACCGCTATCTTGTTATATTTCAATACATAAAATGAATCATCACTAGCAATTGCAACCTATAATATGTTAAATTTCCTTTGATAAAAAAATTCAACATTATCTTTTTTGTTATAATTAAAAGAAAAACCCATTAAGTTCTGTAAATCATCTAAAATAAGCTTTTTTAAGAGTACCATTTCAGCACTGTCAGACCAATAAACATGTTTGGCTGATATTTCTATTCGACGGATCAAAGATCCTGTCTCCCAATCAAAAAAACATAAGGCATTGACAGAACGAGCAGCAATGAGTGGTCCACCTTCTATGCCTTCCATAATCACATCAGGAAGTAATGTGCGCACTTCCTGTAAATCATAAATACTTATTAGAATAGCTTATCAGAATTTCTTGATATTTCAAATTAAAGGCATCTAAACATCCAATGCATTTCAAGTAAAATAAACCTTGAAATTCTTGAAGATTTTGATACTCGATGATGATTCACGGACTGCATATTCTGAAGGATCAGTACTCCACACAAATTCTAAACCAGAACCAAAAGCCTGGAATGTTCAAAATTTTCTTACACTGATAAAATGGCTTCGTTGTGTATGATAGAAACTTAACTACAAAAACTTTGACAAATTTTTCACAAAATTATCACTCAAAAAGTGATACTCATGAACCTTGCTGCTAAATAACTTTCAATCCCTATCTCTATATCGTCGTTAAGCTGTTGGTGACTTGAAATCTTTTCTGAAATAAATCTGTACCCAACATAAAAATATCTTCTTAACTACCTTGTTACGCAAAGCCATTGCAGTGTAAACAATGTATTCACCATCACCACAAGCAACAACATAACGTCCGTTAGAGTTATGAGCCAATGTTTGGGGATATATTTCGCATGAACCCATATCTTTTATCGATAGTGAAATGCGCTCACCATCTGCAATAAAAACAAGAAATTAAAAAATATGAAATTCAGAAAAAATCAAGTCTAAAACATATGCTAGGAGATGAAACTGAAATGATAAATTAAATAAATTCCAGAGGACTGCCAATGAGATACTAAGACCAACTAAAAAGAAGTGAGTAGGGAATGCGGAAAAATTACGGGAAAATCAACATCTGGATCAGTAGCGCAATATATATATATATAAAACAATTATTTTAAATAAATTTGATTCAAGTATAAATTGATAAATAATAAGATAACCTTGTATTTGTTCCAACGTTATGGTATCAAGTGTTTTCAAATTAGCTTGTTGTATTTCAGAATGCTTGGCCCATAAAATCTTTCCACTTGAATCCATACTAACAGCTGGTTCTTCCCTACCCAATTTAACTGTTACCGAGCCTTCATCATAGCCGATTGCAATAGTATTTGAACCTCGTAACGCATGAATACACCAAACGCGTTCAAGGCCATAATTCAGAGTCGTTTCCAACCTACACGTGTATTAAATGACAGTTAGTTTTAACTTATCGATAATTTATTACGGGATGTATGGTACATAGCGAATATCGCAACGTACCTATATGTAGTGGCATGCCACAGCCTAACTGTCGAATCTTCTGAACCAGTGATAATAACTGGTAGCTCAGGATGGAAACAAACAGCTGATATATTCTGCGCATGTCCATCCAAAGTAGCAACACATGTTTTATTTTGGTAATCCCATATTTTAACAAGCCGATCATCTGCTCCCGAAATCAGGTACGGTCTATCACCACCATGATAATAATCCACACAATTCACTCCTTTTTCATGACCTTCCAAAGTGAATTTGCTGTGGGCTACCAAATTGCCAAACTTTCACTGTTTTATCAAGTGAGGCAGTTGCAAAAGTATTGTTGTCTTTTGGGTTGATAACTAACTGCATTACATAATGAGTATGGCCTGAAATCAAGTCATAAGGACGATAAATCAGGCTTAATATCAGTCGAGAATCATACCTAAAATTGTTCTTTATGCCAAATTTTTCACCCTTAAAAAAAGTGAAATTCAGAAAATAACCTTCGAAAGTTTGCTTCACATTCCATTTATTATCCCAGTCCCAAAGTTTGATGAGCATATCGTCACTTGAAGTCAAAATGAAGGGTTGCGATGGATGGACAGCAATCGAGCGTAAATAATCGGAATGTGCCTCAAATTGATGTACTCGTTCCAGGGTATTGTAATTAAAAATACGAACATGCATGTCGTCTGATCCTGTTATTATCCAGTTTTTGCGAGGAATAAATTTTGCACATCGCACTGGTAATTCGCAGACCTGATTAATAAATTTCATTGACGACAGAATAGTATGAATTACTACGCTTACTTCTCCAAGGAAAATGGAAACTGTAAACGTAATAATCAATCAAATTAATCACATGATGGAAAGTTGGAAAATGTACTACTTAGTGGAATTGAATATTAGCTTGTTCCTGAAATATGAAGATTTCGGATATTATTAAAAAATATATACTTCGAAAGACTTGACAAGCTGTTGACTTTCGTAATTCCATATATGAACATTGCCGTTGTAAAGAGCTACAAGCATCCAAGTTTCGGCTGGATGTAAATCAACGCATTTGACGCGATCTGATCTGGCCAGCAATTTCTTTTTTACATCCAATCGTAGAGGCATGCTTCCAGAAAATTATTACTGATTATTTGTTAAATTGAAATAATTCTCATTACTATGCATGCTTATTTTTGATGCGAATTTCACGGAACTTGTAAGAAATAATGTTTCCACTAGATATTTTAACAGAAAAAAAATTGGCATCAGGATGCCTAACAAAATCAACGAATCATCAAATCTGCACAGTGCTTCAGGAGAGAAACGAAGAAATCTAATTATTATCAGCATGCTAGAATTGTGGCTTAAAAATCCCATCTAACTCACAATGCACGAACCAAAATACGTTTCATTTTACTGGAGCTGGAAAACGATGTCAACATTCCTAAAATGAAAAGGTCGCATCTCAGCCAATTCGTTTCACGTTTTCTCGGTTGCATTATTTTAAGAGGATATGGAGCGTGTGATTCGACTCCTCCAATGGCGGCATAGTCATTCTTTTGCGGAAATGAAACTTCTAGATTAAAAGATGAAGCATAGCGCGGTTTAGATTGCAGAATATATGACATAGAAGTTAGGAGTGAGGAAATAACAATAAAGAAATAATAATATTAGTAAGTTACAAGCAGATGATGTATATCCTGTTTAAGACGCTATTATGAAAATGAAGAAGATATGACATCAATATTAAATTGACCGAGGAATTCTCATACAAACGACAGACGATAATTCTTTGTAGCAATAAGTAGAAAGAACATAGTCGAGAACAGAGTAGCGATGCAAAATGTCTTGATACCTAGCGGATTCAGGGGCAAGTTGCCAATTACTTCCTAATGACGAAGTGCATTCATTCAATTATATATTGTAGAAAAAGAGAGAAGCTTTGCAAGGACAATGCTTTCCAGTACGGTGTTGTGCATATTCTCGTATGATAAATAGCGCAATGGATGAAAGCAATTCACATTGCTGTTGGATCAGATCTTCTGTGTATGATTGTTCACTGGTAACGTAGGTTGCGGATATTTAGTGATGAATTTACTGATAAAAAGAGTATTATACATGATCAGGAAGACTATTATTCTATGAAGAAAGTTTCTGGTTGGTAGTTTTATGGGGAGTTAGTTCCATTTCGATAGTTTTTCTGGTTTTTGATTTCTTTCATAATCTTTTTGGTTGCTTCGATCGTCTTTTTTAATTTATACTGTTCTGAACAACTTTTGTAATATGTCTTAAAAACATTTCCAGGTTTAAATTATATAGCAGTGACGTAGTTGAAACAAATAGTCAATGGTCGACCGCTTAGGTTTGTCCGTATAATTTCTAATCCAAATTGTGTGAGTGCTTCGTATTTCTTTCGATTGTTTCTCAGAAAAAATCTGGTACAAATAGAAGCGAAACAGAAAAGACAACATTATTAATATGAATGGGAAAATAATTTCTATATTGACTATGTTTGACTAAAACTGAAATATGCTGTTCGAATATGCAGAAATATTTTAAATAAAAGATTGTCTTCTTTAGATATCATTTGATCCCTGTTACCGTTTTTTAAATAAAAGTTTTAGTATATACTGACGAAAGCCCTTTGAATTTTATTCATTCACTGGTCTGTCCATAATTTAAAATTAGTACTTTATTTTGCAGTGAATAGTGAAGTAAACACCCGCCGTATTTTAAATGTTGAAGCTTGCTTTGGAAGTACTGGCCAGCAGTTAGCAGCATATGGACGAGTTTTGGTCGGTGAAGGAGTATTAGTGAAAATGTGTAGGTAAGTAAAGTTATCCGAAAATTACACTAAATTTTATTTGCAGATGAAAATCACAATTATCGTTGTTTTTAGGAAGAAACCTAAGCCGCGCCAGTTCTTTCTTTTCAATGATATTTTGGTTTATGGCAATATTTTAATCTCAAAAAAACGTTATAACAAACAACATGTAATTCCATTAGAAGAAGTGCAATTGCAAGATATTGAAGATGAGGGCGGTAATATGAATTTCTTTTCCTTTATCTCATCCAAACGCTTAAATTAAGCGCTTAATTGGAGGAGGTATATTTATCAATAATTTATTAATGAAGATATATCCATGGATTTCCAATATAAGTGGGACGATGACAATATATTTTCAGAGATTCGAACGTTATTTTCGAAAATTAATTAGAGGTTATTGCTATGAAATGATTTTCAGTAGACTTTCTTGTTAAGATATGAAGAATGGATGGCTCATTAAAACGAGATTGAAGTCTTTCGCTGTTTTCGCAGCAACAAGTACAGAGAAGAAAGAATGGATTTTACATATTGAACGTTGCGTGCAAGATATTCTTACCAGGGGTAGTATATTCCTTAATATTCTCCGTCACTTTATTCATGTGACTCAACTGATTTGAAAAAACTAGTTTTAAAAAGGCTGATGAGGACCGAGTGGTGGTGTTGCGCCAAAAAACAACTGCACCAATAAACAGAAGTGTTATTAATATAAATGCACCAGTAAACATTTGTGCGGTTCCTATCACGTCTTATTGTTCTAGTGGATATTCAAACGTTAACTGTTCCAGGTGGGAAAAAACCCAAACGTTAACTGTTCCAGGTGGGAAAAAACCCGCAACTGAACATGCAGCAGTTTGGGTGCCTGATGGTGATGCAACTAAATGCATGGCTTGTCAGAGGACACAGTTTACGGTGATACAACGAAGGGTGTGCTTTCATTAATCCCGTTTCAATGTAGTAGCATCTTTATTCGAAATTTTTGTATTTTCTATGATTGTCTATTCTGAAAAAGAAACAGAAATTTTTTTTTGTATAATATCGCTCCTACCATAAGCATATAGAAATTTTTGCAATCTCAAGGTATTTTCTAAGATTATCTGTTCTCAAAAAGAAACAATGTTATCAAAACATTTATTATAAAATCGCTCCTGTTACGAGCAAATAGGAGTTTGAGTCGCGTGCATGTGCAATCTCAAGACTTTAAAATAACTATGGTGAGAAAGGTTTCCTATCTTTTATGCTTTAAAGTTTCTATTTTTATCTCATACTCTTGCTACTTAAAATTTATGCTTAATCAAGTAATACATTTCATGTTAGAATTGTTTTTAATAATAAATGAGTGACGAAAAATCATCGAAAATTGTAAAGTGGATTAGTGATTTGAGAGTGTAGATTAAAGAATGAACGGATTTGTACTAATTAATATTTAATCAGTAACTTTTCAGCACCACTGTCGTGCTTGTGGTAATGTCGTGTGTGGTACGTGCTCCTCACACAGTTATCGTATTCCTGTGAGCAAAAGGCCTGTTCGTGTTTGTGACAGTGTCAGTTTTCATTGGTTTTGTTTTTTTATTTTTTCTGAAATTATTTTGTCTGATTTTTTCAATTAAGTGTTTCGGGAAATTTGTTTCGAAGAATTCTGGGCATTCAAATGCAATTCCTCCTGGATCAAGTATGTTAAACGATGGATCAAGTGATTCTGATGATGAGGATAAAAGTGTTACTTACGATCTGCAGGTTTTCTAAAAAAAGCGATAAAAACTTATATTCTTTTCCAGTTTTTTCGAATGACAAAATTTCTATGGTTCTTGTTGAGTTTCAGATGCAAAATTTTAGAAATTCTCAGAATTCTCTTTTACCCAGCACAATTCTAAATCTTTATTCAAACCTCGTAATTTTTTCAGCCCACATTCTATAGTAAAATTGGATTTGGTGAAGAAAAAAAAAATGGACATCCTTCGTGGAGTAATCATTCTTGAAACATAAGACTGCAGTCATTTATATCATGAATATGTATACTAATATGGAAAGCATATTCTTTGCATATCGTGTGTTCTGATGGCGATGCCTTAATCGTTTTTCATTCCTGATATAATGAAATATTTTTGATAAATTTTCAAAAATGTTTCATTTTGTTCATAAAGTTTCAAATACAAATATAAAATATAGTACAATTAGCTTGTACTATATTTTACTTTGGCTTAAAATTATTTAGTTATCGTTTGTTCAGTTTGGCAGCACTACTTTATAGTTGCATTAATTTTATATATTTTAATGGTTCTCTACTGTAATGTGACCATCATTATAAATATATAAAAACACTGCAGACATTGAAATGAACTAGCAAGATACTTTCATACATATCATTGTTTATCGAACTTTTTATTCGGACGTTGATATAGAAGGATGATGGGACATTTGGAATTGATATTTCAGTCGTGAAAGGAGTTTCTTGTTTTCATGTATAAAGGAAAAAGAGAGCAAAATACTTATTGGCAATTAAAAAGCAGCATTATCATCGTTTCATGAAATTCATAAGCAGTTTTAATTTTATTCGTTTTTTTTACTTAGCATATACAATTACTCGCATTTGATCTGTCGGGATTATGTAAATTTTTGAACTTTTATTTTTAGGAGTTTCGAATTCCTCGTATACTTGTTTTCCTTTTTCTCTCCATTCCTGTCCCACTTTTTTCAACAAAATTTCGAACGAATCATTCCCAATGTCTTTGAGTGATTAAGATTGCGTCTCTTTTTTTCATTCCCCAACATTTTTGATTTTATAATAATGTGAATGTTTGTACCATGGTTTTTGTGGGCTTTTATCTACATTCAACTGACAAATAAGTGGAAAAAGTGGGACCTTATCTGAGGACTTATGCTGAGTAGAGGAGGACAGGGAAGAGGAGCTGGTGGATTATTCCATAAAGTTTCCTTAATTTTTGTGATTTCTTTCGCTTCATGTTCAGAAGCTTTTTATGTAAACTGACAATGATAACATATTTCCCTCGGAAATAAGTGAAAACCTTTGTAATCTGAGGTGGGAAACAATTTCATCAAATTTAGAATGGACATGTTTTACGCTATAATGTATTTTAGAAGCACTAAGATTTTCCGGCAAATAATAAATATGGTAAATCAGTTGGATATCGGACGTTACTTTGTCACAACATTTACTGTTTATAATTTTTATTTGAAATACAATGTCATGGTAGCACAAAGCTTTCCTTTTGGCGTGGTGATTCCTACATATAAGTGAGTGTAAACATACCTTGATTGGATGTAATGAAATAAAAAGCATAGCCGTAAATGGCTAGAAGCAATATTCTTAAAAAATTTCTTGAAATGCGCGTTTCCGCATATGACGTGGGTATGGACAACATTTACGTTTATACTTTTTTTATGAGCCAATCTGTGCGAGAACAGTGCTTGCTGTAACTTTTTTGTTGTGGAGTGTACAGGTCTCTGCTTTCACTTATTACACTTCATATACCTTAGTTAACCATGAAAGAAAGTAATTCTTACCTTTTCTGAGTAAAAGCTGAGTGGTGATGTGAATCATCAGTGATGGTTCCAGTTTGTTTTGATAATTTAGGGATGCTAATGCTTTTTTGATTTTCTTATCGGGAATAGTTATAATCACAGTTGTCAAAAGAAAGTCTTTCGTAAGAATTCGTTTAACAGATTGTAATCATTTCTTTTCTGTGCACGCTGATTTTTATAACTGACAAGGAGTTCATACATTTAGTTTGAGCTGGAAGTTCGGATCTTCTTGAATCCAAGCTCTCAAAAAATCTTGATATGATCTACTGAATTTAAAAGTCGAAGTTACAGTTACAGCTTGAAATTCTAATCAAGTTAGAAATAAGCTAATCAACTGCCATCTTACAGAATTCGCGTAGCTTATTCTCATCATATAGTGATTCATTGCTCGAATATCGCAGAATTCAAAAAGTTTTATGATAACTGATCTGTCTCAAGATTCAGATTCTTCCACTTCTTTGACATTCTAAGCGTCATGAATTATAAACGTGGAGACCCAGATCAGTTAAATTATGGACGTAAAAATTTAGAGATTGGTTAATAGTGGACTGTTTGCCTGTGCAAATGCGTGGGTAGTGAGTTCAGAAGGATGAATTGAACTACTTCAAACTGACTAGTTAAAAAAAGCTTTTAGAAATGCAATTTGTCGATCAAACTCTCTGATTGGATGAAGGAGAAGCATATATGAAAAGCATATGGAGATCGAACTTATTCAGTTGTTATAGCTCTCTTGTTCCTGCCTCTCACAGTGCATTTCACTTCGGATTGAACCACTGAAATAGCTTCACCTGCCGACCATTTCATTCACCTTTAGCTTCCAAGCGAAAAGCTTCCCACGCTTTCGCAACTACCAATTTTTATAACTTCAATTATCCAAAATAATGCTGGATTCTGAACATGTGTCCTTCTCTAAATTCTGAAATAGATTCAGAGCGATTCGAATAGAGCAACTGAAAATGAGGATGGCTGTATCTTTCCACGGATGAGTTTATTAATCTTTTATCCCTTTCTTCCCAGAAGATGTTCCATAAAAATAGGAAGATCCGTCTACGTTTTCAAAAATTACTACTTAATTGTCACGAATTTCTAAAAGAGACTGCTGAATTATTTTTCCAAGCGGAATTGAAGTAAAAAGATGCAATATTAAGTACGTTAAATCACACTCTTTCAACTTTCAAGTTTTGCTCGAAATTTTCCTTATCCGAGCTGGTTTAAATTAGATTTGCTAGTATTTCAATTGTCTTTATTAATTCGTTCAAACTGTGATCTTTACAAACTTATCGCCACTAATCAAATTTTGTAAAATCTTTTTAATGTATTGGGATGGAGTTTTTGTGAAGCCACAAAGATTCATCCAAAAATTGTTACCAGTAAATTTTGATTCACAATGAATAATCAGAATTAGTCCTATTTAGTTAAATGGTTGAGAGAGTTTAATCATCTTATTTTCTTTTTTACGTTGCAATAATCTCGACGCTTTCATTCCATGAATAAGTTCTCTAGCAGCCGGGCTCATCAAAAACTTGCGCTATCTAGTTTTTGATGAACGTGGATCTTGCTCCTTTCTTGTTTTGGTTGCTGAGAGCACAACTAAACTGAGATTTGATAGAAATGATAAAATTCAATCAATATATGTAATTTCTGGCAATTCCAACTTAATCTATTCTTTATTTGCGTCACAATGATTGAGGGCACTATTTTAACTAGTTTGAAGTTTGCAAATATCTACCTACAATGGGTCATTTTCATCAAAAATTATTTTCCTTTTTAAAATCATGAAGAAAATGTGAAAATGAGGTTTTGTAAATTTTGTTATTTTAACTAACGAAATGAATGCCAAGTATTATTTTAGTTATCAAATTTAACGGTTTTTTTTGGCTCTATTTTTTAAGAAACTGTATTTGTAATAATGATATGAACTTTTATGGTTAACTTCTATATTATTTTAATTTCGTTTGTTTATTTGTTCGTTTACATAATTTTATTCATCAATCAGCAAGCGTTTGTTTGTTGCCACTATGGTATTTATCTTAGCAATGTTCTTCTGAATCCTTTAGTTTATTTTGCTATACGTTAATTGTTATTTTCTTTTCATTTGCGCCTATTTTGGATGAAATGAAATGAAATTAATGATATGATTTTCGTCACTTTTACATGAATTTCTTATACTTAATAATAAATGAATCAAGCATATTGGCGATGCTATATCCATCCAATAGAGATCAGATTTTAAAAAGTAATGGGCTATGTCCATAGGATTTGTTTGACCACAAATGAAAATTTTTTTTTGTTGGATACCTAGATTATTTCACCTTTCTTTCCAAGTGCTAATCCAATTTCTTGTTCTAAAAAAGGCAAAGTTCGTCAGATTCTTGAAAGTTCTAAAATAGGTTTATGGATTACTTTTTTATATCTGCAGGATAAAACCAAAAGGAATGTCATCTACATCAGCATATAATCGAACATCATCTTACAATCGAACATATGAAAAGCGGATTATTGAACAAGGCCCAAAAATTACCGGTATAGGCTCATCATTACATCCATCCAATATGGGATCATCACTACATGTATCCACCTCCAGTTATCAAGTGCTGCTTTTTGGTTTCAGTCTAATTCAAAAATTTCAAAATTTTCCGCTATTATTTAATGTTTAAATTTTTTTTAAATGTTAAACAAAATTTATTTGTACCAGTTTCTGATTTCAACTTTCCGAAGATCCCAGTATAATTTGATTCTTTTGACAAGTATATTTCAGTATTAGTTTCTTCTCGAGGAAATATAAATATCAATGTAGTTTATTAAAAACTGCAATTGATTAGTGAAAAAAATGTCACTAAAATCAAGTTTGCAGTCGCCACCCATTACACTAACATCGATGAATACATCGGCTGCGGGAACAGGCTTGATAACATCCCACCAACAGAACGACGATCATTTTTATGTTCAAATGGATTTATCACAATTCAGACCAGAAGACCTGAAAGTACTCTCTATCCTAGAGAAGTTTTAGAAGTTGCTTAAAAATGTTTGTATTAAATCCATTAGCGATTTCAGCCGTCGCTTTCGAACATTGGATTTTTTATTCTTTAAACCTGACTTCATATTTTAATACGTTACATGCATTTTTCAGAATACTGTAGAATTACTTTTCATACCTACAAAAACATATAACGACTTTTAGTCGATAAATTCTCTTTAACTTTCTCTTCTATCCCTCAAAAGTAAGCTTGCATAAGCTAAGCTGATATTAGAGCAGGTTACAGCATACTGATGCCTTTCATCCGGCATTACTCTGCATAAAGGACATTATTCCGGTCCTTGTCCTCTCTAATGTCTTTTTACGTCGTTATTTTAAAAAATGAATTTAGGAAAGTTACAGATATAGCTGTGAAAATGCATAGATTAAAGTTTTCATATTTATTTTGCACATTTTTGTACTAAATACAGCTTATAAAATGTTTCTCAGAAAAGTAATGAAGTCAAAACTAAAATTACTTTCAAGCCGGACTTTGCTTTAGAATTTCTAATTTGCATTTGGAAAATTAAAATTATTTAGCTTTTTTACTCCATTTGAAATGAACTGCATCGTTTTTCTTTTGATTTTTTATAATGAAAAATAGTTCACAGATAAAAAGTTTTAAAGTTTTATTTTTTTCAGGCTATTTATCTTGTTTTTGTTAGCTAGTGGATCCTCAATTTGTCAATACTAATATCACTAGCTTTCAGCTAAGACTAATTTTCAGGGAAACCAAGATGAAAAAACCGGGATTTTAAGATTGAAAGATTTTGAATTTATAAAATTCAAATATGGAAACAATAGTAAAATCAAAATTCAGGTGTCGGTAGCAAATTCTTTCGTAATTGTTGAAGCAAGACATAATGAACGAGAAGATGAATTTGGCCTCGTTGAACGGCTTCTGATCAGGTCCACTTTCCTCCGAAAATTTTTTGAAAATCAATAAAAAATATATTTCTGTAGTGGATTCTATACTCCGTATACATTCAGAAAGTTTCCATTGTCTCCGAATTTGCCAGCAGATACAGTTACAAGCAATCTCACTGCAGATGGACAGCTTAGTGTTACTGCGAATGCTCCGCGTCAAAAAGTTAGTTTTGCAAACGAATTGTGGTGTTATACAAAATCATTTATTATTAGTATGTATCATAATCATATCAGCTAGCAATCGTTTATGGAAGTTGTGTATGACTCAATGTGAATCTTTAGGATGATAATGTGGCGAGGATGATTCCAATCAAAATGATACCCAACGTGATCAAAACTGAAAACAAGCCACAAAATTCAACAGCAAATGAACAATCGTCACCATAAGGGTAGGCCTTGTTTAGTTTTATAATAAAATGTCCAGAAGTTATGTTTACTCCTTTTTATAAAGACAAGTCAAAGCTCCGGTTTTACAGTTTATTAAGACTATTCATCGTTAGAAATACCAACTTTATGCTTTTCAAGCATATATAAAAAAATTCAAGCAGCAAAAAGATCATTTATCGATTCCCATCAATTTTGAATTGCTGTTAGCTTAGCCGTTGCAAGCGCATTAGGCAGCAATTAATACAATGAACTTGAATGATGAAACCAAAATCATTCACCGATCTGTTCTGACAATTATTTGTCAAGGATCGTTATAAACCACTTCTTCCGTGAAATATTTATCATAAACAAAAACTCTTATTTGCTTCACTACTGAAAAAAGATTCGATACATTAAACATTCATTAATAAGATTCCTGCTATTCGTTTGAATTAGGATCAGTAGTTTCTTCCTTCACGACTATAATGTATTTTTTCTTCACCATCCAAAATGTTCGCAAAACTTTGCGTATTTTGTCACCAATATTCATAAATGTTATAGAAAATATGACTTTTTTGTGCTTTTAGAAAAGAATTGAAGTATGTGCAACGGTTGCAAAAAGTGGGAACAACGGCAATTATATTTACCGCATTTGCTAAGGAAGAGCTTGTTATGGAAGGACATTTTTGAGCTATAGTAAATTTTTTTGGCGGACTTGTTGGACTAAATATGTTATTTTATTTCGAATTAAATTAACTTCGATAACTTATTTTACCAAGATGATAATGACAATGGCGTGCTTACTATAAAAAATGGAAGTTGGAAAAAATATGCTTTCGGAATTAGAGCTATCTGAATAAGAATTTTCGGAATCGTGCGAGTTTTTGTCTTCATTATTATTATTGTTTTATTTATTTATTTTTTTTTTTTGAATTTGGAAAAATTTTGAGAATGCTCTAGCTTTGCCCCTGAATATGATAACGATTTTCAAATCGAGCGAATGAGATTCCTGCTATTCCCTGATATTTTTTTCTGCTGTTCTTTTCTGCTATTTCTATTCATTATGTTAGCCTTTTTTAGTTTATATTTAGAAATCTAAGAAATATTTTAAAATTTATACGCATAATAAAGATTGCTGTTTTATATGTGCGATTTAGACAGACTTGCACTGGTTTTGAAAGAAATTTCTACAAGGATCCGAATTCCTTATTTTAATTCATTTAAATCTTTCAAAGTTTAATGAAATATGAAATAAATCGCATTACGAGCGGATACCAATTCAGATGTCGAAAAACCGGTTCAAAATTTCCGAAATAAAATTAATTTAAAAACAACTATTTGCTAATTTATTCCGCATTATCATAAAATCATAAACTATTTGTTGGGCTTAATATTGCATTTCAGTTTTTCATAAATTATAATTTCTCAGCTCTTATCCGAAAATGTACTGATATTATCAGCATGAAGAGTCACGACATCTTTTTTTTGGTGGAATACAGGAGAATTTTGGAGAGAAAATATTCTAGCCACATTTTCCATAATTCCTTAAAGACTATCCACGAAGTATTAAGGATTTAATGACGTGAAATATAAAATAAATTTTAATAACTTGAAATATAAAATAATTTTAAAAAAATCTGAAATAAGTATCTATGCTTGGGCATTTAATCATTGCAAATTCACATTCTATATACAAATAAGATTAAGATGACCAGAACCGCCTTATTAATGACAATTAGACGGACTGATCGTCGAAAAAGTAACTTGATTTGGAAAATTAACGACGAATCAAATTTTTTTGCAGCTTTGTAAACAAGCAACAGAAAGTAAACATTCATATTAACAGAGGTGGGCTACTCGTTAAAACGTTCGGAATTAATAAAAATAACTGGATGTTGTCGGAAATCCGAAGCAAGTTTCGATCAATATTCTGACTGACTAATTCAGATCGTTTGTTTGATGTATTGATTTATGTGTACAATATGCAGTATGTACCTTTCTCATATTGTAATTCCGTTTCTACATCTGCATATATAAGGTGCTTTTGTCCCAGGAGACATCTACTAACCACCTCACGGTGACTTCCGCAACCGATTCATCGACATTCTGCTGTCATGATTGTAATCCTTATCCTTTTTCCCACTTAGAGATCTATTGTGCTGCTTTACAAGATCAGCTTTTCGTTGATATCGTACCTATATTTTATTGTGCAGAAAAAACGGTTCTATCAACAACTTCGCAACAGATGTTGTAACTTGGCATCAGAAGTTGTATGTTTCTTGTTACAGTTGTTAATTGATTGAGCGGAAGGAAGCAACAACATATTTCGATAGGTTATGCTTGTATTATGTATATATATATATATATATATATATACAATCTTCCGTTTATTTATCAGTTTTACCCATTTGTATAACAGTTTTGAAGAATGTCTCTATCTGTTGGAAAGAACCGAAAGAGACAGTGAACAGGTAAACAATAAAAAATTCATTAAAGAAAAAAAAATCACTTTCGAGGACACATCACTATATACGGTGATGAATTATTTATTCAATATTTAGGTTGTACAAAGGATATATTTCCTCCTTATACAAAGGTCCTTACATTTGTCTGTAAAGAATATCTTATTTACAAGTCTCATATATAATGGAAAGAAGTCTTCAAATCTCATTCAATACAATTGTGAAAATGCTGTTTCTGAGAAAATAATTGCCATGCAATTTCGTCTTAAATAACTAATTCTGTCACTTCTCATGTAATTTACATAATATCGTAATCTCAACCCACGTATGGGCAATATATACATATATACTCCTAAGACCCGTTCTAAAAAATATTTTTATCAAAATAATTCGTCTTCATTGCCCTAATCTACTTAAACATTTTCATTTTATTCTCTATATTACATTACCACTGTATTGCATAGTCCGATAATTCAACTACTGAATAAATATTTTCTCATGACAATAAGGTAAACTTTTCCTACATTAACATTATCTCTGATTTATTATTGCTTATATTTACAAAGGATAGTTGTTTTTCAAAGTTACCAAACTATGTAGTACTTTGAAAAATCAAAAAGCTATGAAGTAGGTGATGTGACCAACTTCACGATTCTTGGTGGGTAGAAGTTGTTATGGAAGATGGATGGGTTTTTATGTGATTGGAAAATTGTATAGAAATGAATTTGTTGTTTAACAAAATTTTGTTGTAATGGATTTTGTTCTTCGTGGTGAATATCAATACATAAGCATACTTTGAACTTCTTTTTTTGATCTGAGAAGGTTGGTGTTGGGAACCGATTGAGTTCGAAAACGCCGATAAGAGTAAAAATATAAATATATGAATAAAAAAAAAGTTGGATTTCTCATGACTCGAGAAACTCCTTTTTATATGGACCATCTTCGGCCTTGATAGTGATTGGTGAATTGCGTATTGTTAATTATACAAAATATTGGTTATGAGACAAATGATAAGATATGTAAACAATGCTTACAATATTTCAAACAATGCACGTAAGTTTTAGTCCTTGCAACCGTTTAAGAGAATTTACATAAGTTTCAACATTTTAAATAATGCACACAAGCTTTATTTAACAGATTGGAAGACGAGAGAGCAAAGAGCCGAAATTTGGTTAAATTATCCAACTTCCTGAGAAATATTACAAGTTTCTTGCAGTAGAGATAACAAAATATATAACAAAATAGATAACAAAATTCTTTAATTATCCCGACATATTTATATCATGTTTATGTTACCAACAAGGGTAATAAATATGTTTTAGTTCATTGGTATGAAATCGGCGAATCACGGCCACAAAATAAGCGAGGACGACAACTATGGAATAAATAATTGTATTTGTTTTGATGATAAGATGATTTCTCATCGCACTAATACTTATTTCGACTGAAATTTTTTGATTTTTGGAAAAGTATAGTTAAAAAGCGAAGAAACTTTGAATTCAGAGTTGTTTGGAAATGAAACTAGAACATTTTGTGATTTTTCTACTAATCCATTTATTACCAATTCCAAAAGTTTACTTCATTTAGGAACTTTATTGCTTATTAAAAATTCACGCATCACTTTGGGAAATTTGTCAAGCAAAGTTTCCGAAACTTCCATTGGGAAATTTGATCAAACAAAGTTTTCGAAACTTCCATAACTCACTTCACTTTCAAAAAACAATGTTGAAATTTCCGTGATTAAATAAATGTTCAGCAAAGTATCGCGCTGCTGTCATACATCTGATCATTTACAGTAACCAACTATGCACGGCTTCAAATACTGAAAACAGCTTTCTTGAAATTTGAAAATATTTGAGATAGATTTCTGATGATTTGGACAGTTTAAGAATTTCTTAAGTTTCGTATGAATAGTTATTAAAAATATTCTGAATTAATTAGTTATATTCTGGATTAATTAGTTTTGTACTGGTCTTATTACTTTACATTCAATTAAATCATCATTGATGGGTTCATTACCATGAATAATTTGAATTCTTTAAATTAAGGTTAAGGCTAATTCCACCACCTAAATTTAATTTAAAAGAATAAAATCAGCAAACGAGACAATTCTTTTTCCTGATTACATTGCTTGAATGTCATACCAACCATAAATTATCTAGAATAGATTAATCTTTCACAATGTACGAATTCCGTTAGTTTCAATAAGAGGAGTAAGAATGTAATTGAGAAAAGAGTGGGCAACTGCAAAGACAGATGGAAGATAGAAATGTTAGCGAATGATATATTTTTTGCCAAGTTACATTCGTAAATCATTTTTATTTTCAAGTCGTTTTTAAGATATTAAAGTTTTGCTCACTATATATACGAATTTTATACATTTTCCATCCAAATAAGTGAGAGCAATTCCAAGATAAACAAAGCGCCTACGAAAAAAATTTTTATGTCTCAAAAATATACAGGCAAAGCAGGATGTAAATAACGTCGTCAATAGTCATTTTCGAAATACAATATAACAGCATCATAAAACTGCTTTAAATTGTAGTTAAACTGTATTAATACCACTAATACAACATCGTCATTGGAACTGATAAAGTTTCGAAAAAAAAAAGAAAAAAACAATCGTAGTTACGAATTTGTAATCCTTAAGATTATTCACTTTGGAACTTTTGAAAATGAACAATTTTTTTGCTTATTTAACTACTTCAAATCCTAAATAAGAAAGAATGTCTCTTTCCATAATTCCAAACATTATAAAGCTTATAAATAATAAAGTAAAAATCAGTGGCACTCAAACATTCCAAGAGGTGAAATTTATTCATATTTCAATAAAATATTGTCTCACAAAGTTTTCTAGAAGATATTTTTTTTATTTAAAGGGATTTACAAGATGTCAATGTTCAGCATTTCGTAGATTAAATTCATGAAAATACTCCAGATTTCGAATGCGCTTTGAAGACTCTGAAAACTAATTGTCACCTATCCGAACTAGAAAACTGAGAGCAACTTAATGGTGATCAAATTTTTTTTCATCTACTTTTATTCCATCATTGCAAAGAGTTTTGAGCGGTATCGCTCTTTGTCGAATTATTCGACCGAAGCTTTCGTCAGCAGAAAGCGAGTGTCCCAAATGATTTTTCTTCCGCATTACAGTTCGAAATATTAGAACCTGAAAATTTTCATGATTAAATTTTCATATGAACATAAAAAGTGGAATGAACAAAAATTTTCAGCTTGAAATGAAAAATTAATCGGAATTGAGAATGCGACTTACTATTATTTGTTCTGCTCTTTTACTTTTTTTAAAAAAATCTCAAAAGCACCTGATCATCATCGCCATGATTAGTTCTCATATGTGCTGGTGAATTTTTGCAGTTTGCAATACCGCAAGTTGAAAGAGTGTAACTTTTACGTAATTCCAAACCATTCGATGGAGAGGAGATCCGTTTCGCGTTTTCTTCTATAACATTACTTTTCAAGTCCTTGATGCCTATATTTTACTTGATTTTTTGGAGAATTCAGAGGATTCGATAATAACACTGCTCTTCATCAGAGAAGTTTCCTAGGAAAACTTTGCATGTGGATTATAACTTAGGGTCACTCATTTTCCCATTATGTTTGATGGATAACGCAAATTTTATTATTTTTGATTTTAAAAAGTCAGCACGATACTTAGCTCCATTTTATCTTTCTCAGAATTTTACAATAATTCTCTGAAATTCTACCTTTTTTAGGTGGGTCGTTATCGACGACAAAATCTTTCACCACATTTTGCTGATGTATTTCGACAATCACTGATTCATATGACAACATTATATAAATCTTTGGACCAAAAATAAATCCAAGTAAAACGGATGCGCACAAAAGTAGCTCAAGGACAATAACCGTATCCTACATAACGACTTTTAGTTTAACTTCAAATTCGAACTTTGTCTTTCAAAAAAGCAGAAATGACAATGAAAAAATCATATATCAATTAGCATATGAAAAAAAAAAAAAAAAAAAAAAAAAAACTTTATATGGTGGTGGAATCAGAAGATAAAGCAATATCCAAATTAACCACAGAATAGCACAACTTAGTGATGATATGAAAAGCCACTTTGTTTCCTGTAAAATTCTTGAAAGATAATTTTTTAAATATATTGGAAAATCAGAATTTATTGGGATCATCTTTAGCAGCTTCTGGAAATCGCAGCAAATTATTTCAAATATTTACTTTGTGATTGCGCTTGATGTTTTTGCTCGTACTATTAAGACAAAGCGTCAAGAGTAGAAGTATAATAACATAAGTTTGTGACAGCAAGAATTCGTGGTTACCATATTTGCAAACTAAGCGTGGTTGTCCGTTATCTAATATTATCATCGACGCAAATTCTTCTGTCAACCACCTGAAATAAATAGCAAAGAAAATTATCGTTTAAAATCAAAAATATTTTGCATTTCGATTTTAAACCAATTTTCTCAGCAAATCATTAACCACGATTGTTTTTCGCATCACTGTTTGCGTCGAAGATTCCTCAAAAATCTACTCTTACTTTAAAGAAAACGCAATCTGAACGCCCATTATAAACAACAGTAGAAGCCAGTAATTCCAATAGCTAATATGAACAGCACTGGAAAATCCCAATGATTCAGCATTTTTTAGTTGCGTTGCTTTGACAATCATCACTCCGAAACAAAATGCATAACCCATTGGATGTAGTACAATTCGAAGTCGACAAATCTGCAGTGGATAAATTTGAAATCATTGGCTTGCATCCGAAAAACTAACAATTTTCAAGTGGTTGAGAGCTAAGAGAAAACAACTATAAAACTAACGGTATCAGTTGATTCAAAGATGAAAACATATCCAGTGATATAAAGGACAATAACTCCTACAAGTAATGATAATCCCAAAGACTGATTTCCCTTGATAACTCGGAAGTACAGTTTGATTATTGCAAAGAATAGTACTCCCAATGCTCCAATTAACATTACAGTTATTATTGCAGCTAGTGCGTAATTCCATGTTTGCAGACGCCATTGGCCTCCTGTCAGTCGATCAAAAATCTGAATTATTGAAAATTTCACTGGGATTTATTGTTATGTAGTTTTGCACATGAAATTAAAATTCCTCAAATTTTCTCGCTTTATTAATTCAAAGCCAAATTCTGAAAATAATTTTTAAAAAATATTTTTATTAACTGATGGAAACTGAAGCTGTTGGAAAGCATCATTTGTGGGTACACGACGAATGTACGAACCGGCAAGTGCACCAGATTGATCAAGCATTGAAGGCGGTATTTTCATTAATTTTGCGTTCAGGAAACATCTGCACGATGGTGAAAACATCGTGACATAATTCTGCAGCGTAATTTTTTTGAGTTTTATTAACTTTGAAGATTAATAAGAGGCATAGTTTGCTGCGAATGATATAATCAACACATTAGTAAATTTTAGAAATGGTAATTAAAGAATTACAACAAACTTTGGTTGTGATCTTTCATCTGATGCATGCCCAAGAATACCAGAATATTTATAAGGTTCTAAAAATTTCAACCCACTCTTGATTGAATAGTTTGCAATGTTTCGGTAAACATATGAACCTAAAATTTCAGCAACATCACAATTCATATGATGTTGTATGACAAAAATTTTACGATAATTTTCACTTCCTTTCGAACATAATACTTGGGAAAAACTAGTCACTGATTTATAATGATGAGGCAGTTTCCATTCTCTGCATCTTATAGACTCCCAGGATTAAAAAAAAAGGAGTGAAAAATTAAACATAAATTTAATAATTCATTGTTGAAATATCTGGGGAAATTCTGAAAAGTTTATCCTACCTCGTCCGTCTGGCACAAATTCATAGATAACAAAATTGTGTTCAATCTCAGCTTTCTTAAGAATTTTCGAAATTTGTATGCGTCCTTTCACGTAGAACTCATCGCAAACACCAAGTTGGTCTGGGCACAATCGCTTATAGACAGCATCCAGAGCAAACAGAAAGCGCTCCAAACCACGTAGAAAATACCCGCTTTTTGTCATCCTTCCTAAAACATAGCTTTTCACAGTCAAATCAAAAATAGATCTGAATTTTTGCATTTGAAAAGTCATTTTGATGGGATTCTAAGATCTTTGGAATCGGAAGTATTATAAAAAACTTCAACAAACACAGCAAATCCTTTATCGGTGATGTTTTATTGTAGAATACAGACAATAGCTTCTGAGGTCAGAACTTCACATACCTAAGCTCAGCAGATCTAATAACTCATCACCAGTACACATTTTGCCTTCATAAAAGTTTCGATTTGCTTCGGATAAAGCACACTGCCATTGGTTTTCAACATATTCCCAGTACCACTTTTCCGGGAGGCTAAGTGGTGTAATATTTTTCAGCCAAGCGCGGAATTCGTCATGTATTACATCCTAAAGTCAAGAAATATCACTAAAAAGAGATAAAAATAGAGCAATGTCATAGTTTCTAAGCAGAAATAATGTACACTGATAACAATGTTAATACTTAACATAAAATAGTGATAACAGATTTAAATGAAAGTTCATTTTAGATGCTGATAAATGTAAAATCACGTACTTTAGGTTGCAAAGACATGGTGCCTACGAATCTAGCAATGTTAGATGGATCATGTAGATAGAAGTCATGAGCATCGCCGCTTACGATGTAAACGTGCGGATAAGGGAATTCTGCAATAATTTCCAATTTTTCGGTAAATCGAAAATTTTTTTCAAAAAATCAAAAGATTTTCAAAATAGGTCAAAACAATTTTGCGAAGATTTTTCCCATTCATTTGTAATCTAAGAAGGGTATATTTTATCCATAATGGGATTTCTCCTTGTCCGAAGCTTATTTCATTAACAGTTAGTTGTAAATCAACAGCCTATAAGCATCATGAAATACTTTGCTTATCATCAATTTTTTTTTTTGAAAGAGAAACACGTGTCATAAAATAAGCAAGCATTCGTAAAAAACAGTATAGTAAGAAAAAGAACAAAAATATGGATTGGCATCTAATGAATTTCGCACGATCCGCTTATCATACAATTTCTACAAGTATCACGACATCAATATGGGAGCCAGTTTGTCAACGGCAAACAATTTAAGTTAGAGCTGATATAAAATGTGAAGAACAAAAGACCTCTACGAAGTTTGGCTGTAAAATACGTCGCCGCATCGAAGGCATTCGTGAAAAGTATAGTGACATTAGCTGTTGTCGTTGGATCCACTTCTTCCCCATTTACTGTTTTAACTTCAGCAATACAAATGCCATTTTCCGTAGTCAGTTTTTCAAACTGTTGGTATGTGCTTAATGAAGAACCATCCTAAAATATTCGAAATCAAGCTTAATCCTTTTTAACTTTGCCAGTTACAACTAGTATAATATCAGTCATATTTCCTGATCCGATTTTTATTATACGAACAGAAAGAGAAACGTTACGGGCACATTATTTCAATTCCGTTTCACAAAATGAAATATCCTAGTATTGCATTCTTATTCATCGATATTGCTCTAACTTTCGGCAGTTCTTACTTGGCAGCCACAATACTAATAACTTTTTAAGAAGTATCTATTAATAAAATAAAGGAAGAATCACCGTTTAATTTATAGAAAATATTTCACCTAGTCAATAAATTATGATACTACATTAAATAGCAATCAATTTTTCAGTTTCTGTAAGATGAACATATTCCTGTTGGAGCATAAACTGATTTAAAAACAAATCTTGGTTTTTTTTGGCATTTTTTGTCGGTAGCTTTCGATGAAATCCTAGTCTTATCTTTATATTAAAATTGAAAAAAAGTATTAATATTATATGTTTGCACAATCAGCTTCTTATTCCCAAGAATTCTTTCGAAAGATTTTGCTAATGTCAGTTAGACTAGTTTTCACACTTTCATCTTTATATTTCTCGATGAAAAACCTTTCTATTGCTTAGATTTGATTTTTTCCTCGTTTGGGATCACTTTGAAAGAATATTTAGTTTAATATTTTTTTTCCGGTTGTTTGAAGAAATAAGGACTACAATAAAAAATTTTATCAAAAAATGAAAATATATGGTAAATTTCTAAACTTTTCTATTGATTTCAATTCATGGTGAGCTTTCTGCCATTATTACAATTAAATTTTTTTCAAAGAAGAGAATAAAATAAAAATACAAATGAGACTGAAAGACAACAAAGTCATAAGATTTCTGTATTTCCGAAGTTTTCTTTTCCTTCTTTATCCTTTTCGCATTTAATACCAGAACAGTGAAAATGTAAACCAGAACTAACCTGATCGGAAATAACAATGGAGATATACTCCCAAGAAAACTGTTTGAGCAGTTTGAGAAGCGCTGAGATTTCTTGCTTTCTTGATGGCATCACGGAGATTGTATCTTAATGTTTTATCATAATCTGCATCCAACGATAGCAGCAAGCTATCTCCGGATACGAAGATTCCTTTTAATGCTCCACCCACGCGACCACTTAAAGCAGATGCATATCCTAAATTATCTCAATAAGATGAAATGTTCAGAGTCGCCTAGAAACTAGAGTTCCACAAATAACTAAATGAATATATATACATAATTCTATAGATCGAAAGACTAATCTGATAAACATTGGTAAAACGACGAAAAGAGCAATAGATTAAATAATTTCTAAATAAACTGGAAAATTAATGCGACTGATTTGACTAAATTTAAGAAAATTTAACGCGCCGGTTCTACTAATCTGCAGATTTGTAAAAAGATCTCTGCAGCTTTTCAGATTTGAGGCTCTTGAAGCAGATTAAGCAGCAGTGATTTTCTACTTTAGTAGAAATTTGAAATAAGTAAAACATTAAGGTATTTCGAAGTGAATTTGTTTGCACTTCAGATTTTTTATTAGCGACTAAAACTTCGATACAATAAAATTGAAGGATAGGTAAGTGAGATAATGATAAATACGTAAATTGCTAAAGCAATTGATAAGAATGACGCTAACTTACCAAAAACAGATCCAGGAACTATAGTAATATTTTGACCACCTTGTTCGATGGTGAAGCAGTGATTTTCTGCAAGTACCACTGTTTCAACGGCTTTCCATCCCGATGAACATGAGTCGACCAATATAGCACCTATGTCTAGATTTCGAAGTAGGTTTATTTGTGAACTGCGTTGAGAAAAGATCGTTAACTGAAAATCTTTGAATCAATCTTTCATTTGGAAAATGAATCAATCTTTCTCCAAATCTTTAGTTTTCAAAAATCATTCTTTAAATCTGATCTACAAATTTCTTTGCAGATTTCTTTGCGCGAAAATTTCACAAATTTAACAAAAATTTTCAATGATTTACTGTATATAGAAAAGCGAGTGGAAGAGATATGTCTGAATTTCGATAAGACTGACAAGTACGACCTCCATGGAAATCAAAAAAACCTATGACATACAGTTGATGTGGTCGTGGATTTGGTAAGTAAAATCGCTGAAATATTAATGAAGTTGAAAATAAAAAACATGAGGGACTGTTAATAATCTAAATTTTGACGACTGTGACATTTGAATAATCGTGACTATTATAAAGAACAAAATCAAACCTTCTGATCAATTTTTGCCGTGCAGGCACATTGCCCACAATAGGACCGATAAAGCGCGCATGTGGAATGAATTTTTTTGGTTTGCGGTGTAATCATAGCAAATCGTGGCTTAATTCCAGTTTCATACTCCATTATCTAATCAGCTGTGTTCATTTATATGCGATTTATAATTAAGCGCATTAATGGCCTGCTTCTTATGTTATTTAATTCTAAATTTTTCATAGTCCTCTTTGTCGAGGAATCGAAACCTTGCATATTTTGAAGTTTGATCTGAATTAAAATTCGATTGACTTCATATAAATCTGTGTTGTAAGCTAGTTTGAATGTGCGTAGCATTCATTGGATTAAGTTTCAAATAAAAATAAAAAAGAAACTTAACAATACAAATGGATATCAAATCCTTACTTTGCTTTCAACTGTCGTTAGCTTGATTTAATCAAAATGTTGTGATGTCTTCATCGTCGAGAACTGCTACTCTAACAAAATTTCATTTTTTTTTGGAATTAATTTAAGTTGATGGTAGGGTAATTACCTTGACTTCCATTGGACCTAATTGTCTGTGCACAATCATTTCTATTCCCTCGATCACAATCCCATTCGACAGCAATGTTGTATTCGATTCCCAATAAAAATGCAAATTTGTGCCAACTAATTCAGCTGGATCATTGGCATCAAATTCATAAATCAGTGATTCCAGTTCAGTCATAATTAATTGCGTACAATTCGAAGATGGCTTAGCACTATAATAAACTTCGTTTTATTAATTTACTTCATAAGATTGTTCCGTTAATTAGTAACGCTGCTGCATTATAAACGTGGATTTCAATCTACTTACCGAAGATCACAATATCAGCAATCAAATATTTAATCAATGAATAAATGGTTGTCGATTTTTCGATCTGTCTGTTCTTCATTGACCAAAATCACTACTTTTTTAGTTCTATTCAATCATCCATAAATTGATCAGGAGGCTTTTATGAAAGTCAGTTACTCATCTTGAAATCTTAAGTTTTTGTCAAATTGGGAAAGAAGTATTATTTCAGCTTACTTTTCTGATGCTACTGAAATTTAATTAAATTCACCATAGTGTTAATGCCATTGGGTTTTTCTCCAATCTAGCAGCAACAGCAGTAAAAGCATAAACGGCTCTGATTACGGATTCGGCAGTTGATGTCTGCTTGTAACTAAGAGCCATTTTTTGAATATCAATTCCAGAGCAGTCATCATTTTTTCCATTCGATATAGTACAGTTGCACATCTACAAAGTCAAAAATCAATTTCAGTCCTAAAGAAATTCTAGAAAGTTTTAGCTGAAGGAAAACCTGCAAAAGTTTTTAAAAATGGACGGCTACATTTTGTTATACAAAAATCTGCAACAAGTTAGAGAAATGCGTCCGTGTGATTCATAAGCTGCCGAAAGTCTAGAAAATTAATGGATCAAGGTTACCTGTTCCATGAGCGAAGCGAGTAATGAATAGGATTGGTAGTTGTTTTTTAATAATCGCAAAAAATAATTCTTAAAGTGAGGTAAATCACGCTGTTGCTGACGCAAGTATATTATCTACAATATATGCCTGTGTTCTGATAGCAAAGATGAATCTAGCTTTTTAAAATCTCTAAAATATCATGAAGTTGCTGAGAACTACTTGGATATCTGAATCTACTAGAAACTCCGGCTTCTGTATTTCAGTTTGTTGTTCGTCCGTATTCACTTCAGCCACAACCCATATTTTATCAGTTCCGAAATTTTTTCCAGCAAGTAATTTTGTAATCTGGAAGCATTTTAAATTAAAGTTCAAGTACACGGAAATTTCTTGTCAGCTAAAAAAATCCTCCCAAAAAAGTGACGTTTTGAAAGTCCGTGCTGAGATTTTAAACCTAAAGTAATATCCTGAAGTTGTCTTCATCCAATCTCCTTAGTGCTTTTATTGTTTGTAACTGCAATGTCTTTGCTGCTTTTGTTACCAAAGATTTCATCAGTGTTTTTGATCTTCATAGATCTTTTAAAATAGCTGGACAAAATACTGTAAAACTTCATAAAATTCCTAACTGTGAAATTCTTGTATATTATTATATTTTCCAAAGCAGCCTTACTTAACTATTTCTTACAGAAAATTTTTTGCTTCACAATCAGTTTTTCCAGAAGATTCATGATCTACAAAAATAAAATTCAGGTAGAACTAAATACCAAATATAAATAGGAGGAAAGAACTTCTAAAAAAAACAACCTCTTTTTTTGACAAAAGCGTAAATATAATTTGGCTGTCTGAATTTCGAATAATTTGTTCGAAATCGGGAGTTTCTGAATTGATTAATTCAGAGATGAAGATATTTTTCTGTTGTAATCTGTTAAGAAGGCGATTTGTCAGTTTTTCATCATCGGCTTTTCTCACAATTGCTACCAGGTTGCTATTCAAGTTTTTCATAAGCCTTACAAACGCCTAAAACGAGGACTGCAATTATTGGTTTAGAAAGCGGTAAAAGCAACGGAGTGAAAAAAATCGCCAAATTCCTTTTCTGTTTTTCGAAATTAACTCTGTTTGAAAACATTATTCTTGATGAAATGATTGAGTTTTTTACTTGAAAAATTTCTCAACAAAAAACGAGTGGAAAGCTAACATCGATGAAAACTGTCAAAGTTGGAGCCGTTGTAGCAAAATTAGGAATATTCATTTGTGTTAATTCATCAGCTGCTGCGTAACTGTACGCCAACAATGGCAATGGAGTAGTTTGAAGGATTGAAGCGATTGCCTTTGCCGATATGGCGTCTTTTGGCAAAAACAGTCCTTAAATTTATGTTTGTCCATAACGAAATGTTAAAAGAAATAAAAACAATATACAGAAACAACCTTAATTCAATTTAGCAAAACTTGATGTACCAAGAAGTTTGCGGAAATTTTGATTTCCTTTGCATTCATCAGGTTCGTAGAAACCAAGTGAATCCAAAAATTTGAGTGTTTGAGAAATTGCTTCTTTCGGTTTCGAACACGTGTCACCAGCATAGAGACCTAAAAATATCAAATTAATGCAGAGTAAATCCTGGAAACTAGAAATTTCTAAAGTACAGGCCAGTGTAGTAATATTTAGTTTCAGAAATAAAAGTTGTAGAGTAAATTTTCTAACTGATCTCATTTTTCAGAGGTCAAGGAAAAATTCTTGATTAATAAACTGGCTGAATGTTTCGTACTGAAATAAAAGAAAATAATAACATTGTACGAACCAGTTTTCAAATTGCTACTCTTTGAATTCTGATTCCAATGAGTTAATGCCCACTGAATTATAACGATATCTTGGACTGTTTCCACACGTAATTTCATACAGTCTTCATCATGTAATGAAAATGTTGCACCGATTTGATACTATAATTATACATTGTCTAAGCAAATTGCAATTATCAGTTGTGCTAATAGATTTGTCTTAAATGAATCACAAAAAGATTTCCTTTTCTTATTTCGACATCACTTCAGTGCTGATCCGTATATTTTTCTCTCAATACTGTGCAAAAGAAGAAAGTAAAAGAGTGAAAGTAACGCACTTCATTGTTCTCAAGCTGTATTTGGAACGGATCATAAATAGCGCATAATGGCGGTGATGCCAAGCAATTATTAAAAAAAGTAATAATGACTGCTTCAAGCAGTATGCGAATTCTTTTCATTTCACATTAACAACCAAGCAAATTCAACAGTTTTCAGTTTTCATAGCTGCAAAACGATTTCATTTATGATGTACGCAGGAAATCTCAACTTTAAATTTATCTCCTGGATATATTTTTTAAAGATGGTGATCAAGGAAAAGGGATGATCATAACAGGTGTGGCTATAATACATTACATTACTAAAAAAACAATATTTTTTTTAATGAAAAGTTTACTTTTCAAAACTGATTTTCTACCTTTATTACCTCAGCTATCTTAAATGTGAAATAAAAACATCTAACTTATTATCAATTGGTGTAAAATGAACTACAGACGATCATTTGATTTACTGTAGAAAACAACAGTTTTGAAATAAGCTTTTGAGAGACTCAATGTGATAAATGAAAATCTGATATTAATAACTTTTGTTTTACTTAAAGGACGTTTCTCATTGTAATGAATGATTAAGCTAAAAAACGATGGATACAATCAATGAATTTGATAACTTTTCTAGTGAAACTTTGTTCAATATTACTATGATTGATGAAGTTTTTTGCAATTCCTTTGTTCATAAAAGCAACGGCGATAACAGCAGTTGATATTTCAACAGCTGTGATGAAGAAAAAATTTACAGTAATGATATCTTGCACTGCACTATTGATTAAAATCTCTCAGTTCCAAGTTCGAAAATTATTTACATGTTTTTATGATGGAGAAAAAAGAATGTAAAGTAGCAATCTTTCCAAAGAATGATATTTAGGATTGAAAATAAAATCAAACATAAATTCTCAAAAATTCCATAATATTACGAAAACAGTGTGACTGTGTTTATTGTGTTCTATTGTAGCAAATCATCAAAAAAATTAGGACACTATCGGTAATTTAAAAAATGAGAACGTCCGATGATAAAATTGATTTTCCCTGATTTTTTTTTAAAACTATTTTCAATTCAATGTTTGTCAATCATTAGTAAATTTGGGCAAGACAATTCTCATCGGATTGAATCTGTATATCTTTAAAAGTTGCAGAATATTTTAGAATTTTTAAGATTAATTTAAGTAAGAGTCAAATTAATTGTAATTGGTTCGAAATTTGGAAGGATTCCTAGTTTTGACCATGGAAATTAAATTATATAGATGCTCTTCTCTTATTCAACATATTGCTTTTCCAAATCATATTTTGCTTTCTAGCTTTAACCAAATTTTACTATGAGTTTTATTATGGCAAGAAAATGGTAAAATCTTGACTACACTCTTCAAACAAGAACCTTTTGGCAGTTTAAATTCTTGCATCATTCTGCACTTTGTATAGTTATGAATAACAAAATAAGAATTATCTTCAATCCAAATATATGATAGTTGTTTTCAATGATACATAAATAATAGAGGAACATTAGAATAAAAGAAAAAAAAACACTCTTTCATATCCTTTAAAATAAATGTTGTATTTATAAAATAGAAATTTTCCATCAAATTTTATTATGACTTACATTAAAGCCGAAAATCTAGAGCAGCTGAAAAATGAAAAAACAGTTAGTCCATTCTTGAAAAATTAATTTCATGCTTGCGAGATAGCATATGAGAGTGGAAAGAAAATTCGGAGTAAAGGGTAAGCAGAAAAGGAAGCAAAATTTCCATTTTTGTTTACAACAAAAGTGTCATGAAATAAATTTAGCCTTTATAAAAATTTTATGTTGAATGACAGCACGGAATCGGTGAGATTTGGATCTGGTTTTTCTCAGTCAAGTGCTGAACAAGACTGTTTAATAGTAGTGCCATCAAGTGTGCATATTGTGAAAATTCTATTAAACAGTGAATAGTGAGGACTATGGGATGATGTAGGAAACAGCAAATTAAAGATATCAGTATCATTTGCAGATTAATATCACTTTTTTTTTTCTAATAGTCTTAGACTTATATTTGACCAGCTTAACTCGAGAAATATCGAAATAGTTGCTATATGGTCTTCGAACTTATTAATTTTTTTTAATTTTAGTTTTACCGCTATAAGAAATTTAAAAATTTTAGCGTGAAAAGGAATTGCTAGTAACTTGCCATTTTAATCAATTTATGAATAATTCGAGGTTCTTCAATCCATCAGTACAACAAAACAACAAATTATTTTTATCAGAAACCGAATTTCAATTTTTTTTTTTAACATATTGACAGTTCAAATTAAAAGTGGCTCTTGATGCTTCCCATCAAATTTTGAGTTCCAATTTAAATCTATTTCGACTTGTAAAAGCTTTTTATTTGAAATACTTGAAGTATTCCTTCACATTTTTTTTATTTGGTTGCGAGATTTGCTACATGGGAAAAAACTTAAAGAAAATGAAAGAACAAGAAACGGAAATGCGAGATTCTATGCAGGTGAATGATTCGAACTGCTTTTTCTTTGCTACAAACACAAAACAATTATGAGCAGTTTGCTCTGATTATGCATGATTTGATTTGAATACATCGATACGGTGCAAAGTGAAGACAAAGCACTATAATAGCTTGATATGACATATTTACGAAGATTTCAAGCAAATCAAAAACGTAGTACCACTTATGAGCATGTAGACCTAGGCTAACCACAATATCTAGAATCTAATTAGCTTAATGACTGACACCATAACTTTTTTCACAAAATTTAAATGTGGCTATGATTAATTCGTAATAGTGTCAGCGCTACAAAAAGAATTGAGTTTATTGGTCAAACTATCGGGGTAAGATAGCACTGTATGGGAAAAAAAATTCTTTTGACATATAAAAAATTTTGTACTTTTTAAACAAAAAATATAATTTCGTGCATAAATAATTGATAAATTTCAATTTTTCAATGATACTGCTCTTTCACAATGTTTGTAACGGTACTACAATAGCGATAACCATAATACATAAGCACCATAATTATTCTTACCATTTATGCGATAATAACAGTAAACAAAAATGGAATAAGAGAAAATACTTCATAAGCTATACTTCCTATTTTATATTCAAAAGTAAATAGTAAGACTGCATTATCAATTAAAAATGACTGTAGAAAACAAAAATGGTTTTAATGTCTCTTTAATTCTTTTCTCTTTGCCCATTAACTCAATTTACAAAAACTGGATTGCATGATGTTGCAGACTTAAATATTTAGAAAAATCATCTTTCCCTTGAAAATCAAAATTGATTCGATAACTACAGAAATTGCTAGTTGCTTCGCAACCATGGCAACTAACAATCGCTGACGGTGGTTGAACAGAGTATTCATACTCGTTAAAACGAAACTAATTTTATAACGATTCGGACGCTCAGTAGTGCAATTTGTAATAAATTTCAGTACAAATAAAAACTATATGTCGAATAGTTGTTTATTTCGTAGTTATTAGCCAGCAGCGAAAGAATACAAAAACTTTCAGTGCCAAATATAAAAACCTTGCAGTGCCACTATCACAGAAATTCCATTAACGAGATACCGTGGATTGTGAGGTTTAGAAAAAAAAAAGCTAAAAAGCTGTCGAGTTAAAAATTCGGAAACAGACTGTATAAACAACAAAAAGAAAAATTCTGCATAATTTTTATTTATAAATCAGCTGAGAAATTTTTTTTTTACTAATTTAAGGTATATTTTATTCAAAAAAACTCGAAGTAATGAAATCATTGGTTTTAGATTGTTATAAGCTGAAAAAATTTTAAATGATTGTGCGTTAGCTTTTTAGAGTAACCTGACCAACAGTTTCATGACTTCGATAAACTATGCCATCAGCCAAAATTTTGGACAAATGTGGGCTATTATTTAAATCAAACTCTGCAAACAGAAACCGCGGAAATGAAGGCATTGCGAGAAACTGCAAAATGAAGACTGGGTCTCTCAAAAGAGGCTTCAAAACAACATTTATTTTGACCCTAATTTTAATGAATTTCGAAATTTTAAATATTTTTTCAACTTGATTATTATTCGATTGGTTGGAAGTGAATTGCAATAGCTTTACTGACGTAAGCCAGAATTTTCAGTATAAAGCAATGGAATAAAGAAATTTCTCTTTGAATACGTGTTTGTTCTGATGTATGCACGCAAAAACTAATACTGCTTCTTCGTTCAATTAACAAATATCATTTTATTGACCGAAACAAGTCATAAATTATCACCTGAGCCATTTCAATCTTTTATTGTTAAATAATCTTGAATGTCGAAAAAAATCCAAAATTTTGAGACATGGAGACTATTCCTGCACGGATTCTTACAATTATCGCGCTGATTACTTTAGATTCAAATTTTATAGTCTTATTTAGAAATTTCGTTTTCAACTATTCCATTCAATTGATTGATAAGGACAGAACCGTGACATAGCTGTATTCAAGTTTTCTAGATAAAATAGAATAGATCCCTGAAATTTCAACTTTTTTACAAATTCTTCTAATTATTGAAATTACATTTCTGTGTTTAAAAATTTCTGAACTACTATGATTTCCGGAAGTACCTAAATTTAAAAAGAACGAATTGCTATATCAATGGGCACTAGTCTGAACTTTATTTCCTGGGCATCTCAAAGTTGATCATATTCACCATTATATAAGAGTTACCTCAATAGCTTCAAATCAGTTTCGCAAGTCGATTTACAAAAGTGCAAAATGATTCTTTAAATTGATAATACTAGTAACTAGTCACACGTAATATCATTAAGAGCGAAATTTTGCTTCTCTAAAATGTGATAATAGTTGATAGCCGAAATGAAGGATAGACATAACAAACTGGCAAATTAATGGCATTATACTTTCGACTGAAGCTGAGAACGGTATGCCACGATGAAATGTTAGAAGTGATTATGACTTTTGTGACCTCTTTAAGAATGGAAAAAAAGAAAAAAAATAATAGTAATGACTTCCAAAGATTTCTCAGTGATTTTCAACTTTGAAGCATAGCACTTTTATTTTACCATAGAGATGTGATAGAAAAACAACTTTATAAAAATCTCGAAATAAGTTGACTGAGTAAGTCATTTAAGAAAAAAAGGACTCTTTTGATTGAAATAAGGTGACAGCATCGCTTGTTTTTCTGATTTGAGTTTTGGCTAATCTTTTTCTTTTCATGATTTCCTTATTTTAGATTTGATTCTTGCAGGACTATTTAATTATAACTATTTGATTATAACTAGTAAAATAATTTTAAACAATCAAAACATGACGATGGGAGTCGAGAAATTACAAAATTAGGAAAAAATTAGAAATCAAGAAATTTTGTATTATCAAAAATATAATACTGATGGAGGTAAATAATATCGATAAACATCATAGAATACTAATTAATTTCAAAAATAAAATTACTATTCTTTTTCAATATTGCTAGCAGTAAAACCTATCTGCTCTCCGGCCCTATTGTTCTCTCTACTCATTCTCTTTATATAGTTTTCAGCATCAATTGTATTGCAACTATTATAATCATTAGCACTGTCTTTAATATTTCCGTCATTTTATAATGATCATGCCACTATCATTACCAATAAAATGATTCTTTTTATAAATTTTTTGATACTGCTATAACTAACTAAAAATCAATAATTTAAATTATTGTAATGCCCAAACTTTGTGATAAAACGGATTTTGATCGTCGGAAATGGAAACAGCAATGTGTAATCTCGAAAACCAAAAAATTAAAAAAAACCTTGCTATCAGAAGACCATCTCAAAAATAAGATATTAAAATTTTCAAACTGCTGATTGCTAGAAATAAACGTAGCAATTTGTCGAGATCCTAGATGGAAGAGTAAGAATCACACCGTAGTTGTCGTAGTAATGAGAAACTGATCTTGAGGTAGGAAATCAGTAGAGTTAAATGAATGGACAAGACTTCCTTACGCATTATTGCGAATTCATATGTCTTTCATATGGTAGATTAGCATGTAAGAAAAAATAATGTATGAGCAGGTATACCAACAAAAAAGAATATCTTACAAATGGCAATAAAATTCTTTTAAGTGCAAGTAGACATAGGCAAAAACTCTTTTATCTATAATAAATAAATGAAGCAATCAGCAAAACATACTATCATTACTGTGGTATGGATATTTATAATAATTCCATATGAACAAACAATACTGGATATGTTTACATTACATATGCTCAAGAAGCTAAAACTCTTTGCTAGAGCTATCGGCCTTCGAAAGAGTAGGCATAATTTTTAAATTATATAGTAACACACTAGAATTAAAAAAGAAGTTTAATTTTGTCTAGTTCTCATGTCCTCAAACGTATGTCGCGAATTCGCATTCGCGAGACTCCAATTAAATTAACCTAAATAAATTAATAAAATAAAATAAATTAAAATGAATCGTACAAAGTGTAAATTAATCGCAGAATGTGACTAAATGTAATGAATCATATACCTAATTTCATATTCATGTATTTTTACACTTCTGCTTGTTATCTTAATCAACTAAATTCACATCCTTTCTTTATGTCTAAAAACTAGTCCATTTGCAAATTCCTTTTTGAATAGCTGATCTTATTATAATTCTTATACTGTAATCAAATCTCTTATAGTTTCTACAGTTATTTAAATGAACATCTGTTCAAAAGTTTCGTTATAAACCACTCCTACTAAATATGTTTGTATTAATTAAAATTGTATATTTACTCATGATTAAAATGAAAAGGCCAGAATAAAATCTCCTACGAACCAGTGGACACTCAACGCAACTCAGCTCCATTCAACTCACCTCCACGCAATTCAACACAACACAACTCAACTCAATTCAGCTCAGAGGATCTTAGGAAGCGGGTCGACCAACACGACAAATCAATTTTTTGGAAATACTGGTGGTATTTGACTATCAATCGACATCACACTTCACGACTAACAATTCCACGATAACGTGTTCCTGTAATAAGAATGATTAATTTATTTGTGACTAACTGCATGAAATCTTTAGCTTTCCAAAAAAAGAAAAAAAAATCGCGGATGTCGAATTTAGGATTTGCGGAAAAGTTATATTCATTTTTTTTAATTTCTCATACCAAATAAACATGCGAGTATGAAGTTAAAAGTTACGACTGACATTCGACCACCATATGATGCTGAAACCCTGACGATAGTGAAAAGATTAAGAAAAAGTTCATGAATATGAATATAGGCGCTTAATACAGCACTTCATTGAAACAACTCGATTCAGTTTTGAACAGAATAAGGTATACTAATCAGTTAAAGGAAACAGACGATATGGCAAGCAACCGTATATTATTTAATATTTCGTATATTTTAGTTTGAAATTCCATTCCATGAGCTGTTTGTGTACTAAATATAACATCTGTACATAGCTTTCAAGAAAGTTTAGAAGTGATTTAACCCTTAAAAATTTTTAACTTTTTCATGTTTAAAAGCTTTTAATTACCAAACTTCACAAGCAAATGCGTTTTTATCGAATACGAGTCGTTACGATAGTCCGGTCATTCGATGTTACTATCTCATCTCATAATAACAACGAAATCTTACGAAGGTCACATTTTACATAAAAAAAAAGAAAAATAAATAAAAAATAAATAAAAAACGAATGGCTCGTCATGTTTGCTTTTTGACCTGGCAAACTCGTCATGTTTGCTTTTTGACCGTCATGTTGCTTTTGGTTAAAATGATTCTTAAACCACATAACTGTTGCTGATGGATATCAACACATTATCTACTTGTAGACACTTTTCAACACTGCCATATCAGGATAAATGTGTAATGGCTGAATCGAATTTTATGGCAGTTTTGAATAGAATATTTTTACTTTGAAGGGGAGGAATGATTTCCAAGTCGATTTATATTCACTAAAGAATTGGATGATATTGAATATTTCTGATGCAATAAATCTACGAGAGATTCTTTACTTGTGATAATACTCTAACTTTTGCCTATTCCCATGTTTTTATGAGCTATTCTTATATGATATTTTTAATAGGAAGATATGTAACATTTTTAATTTATCTCCGTTTATTCGTAATTACTTCATATAGAAATAGATTAATTTTTGCATGATTCTGATCTGGTTTGAAATATCAACACGATCCATCGAGTTTTATTATTTATTTGTTTCGCGATAGAAAAATTCGCGACACTCCCCGAGGGAAAGAAAAAATTTGAAATTTTGATTGAGAGATTTAAAGATATATAGCAAAGGGTATTAAATTTAATAACTGAGATTTGTTCTTCGCTATTATGTAGCATTTCTAGTTCATGGCGCAATTGGTTCTTGTTCAGTGTTTTGCTTTGATTGATTTATAGAATTTTTGGCATTTCCGTTTCATCCATAGTCTTTTCTTCCTGTTGAATTTCCATTGGATATAACATATTTATCGGTCGATTCATTAATCTCCCTCGTGGTAATTCTATTAGAGCACTTCTTGTCTTATTATCTTGCCCTTTGTTGAGTTTTTTTATTTTTGCTAATTTCCATGTGCCGCGAGGAGCATTTGATTCATTTACTATTACTATTTCTCCTTCAATAGGAGTTCGAACCTCTACGCTTCTCGGAGATTTATGTTCTACTTGTGTGCGTTCCCTTAAAGTTAAATATTCCTTCTTCCATATTCTCCAAAATGTTTCTAGAGTTTCGGTTGTACTTACCCAATATTTGATAAGTTTCTCTTGGGTATTTAACTTGTGGAAGGTATAATCATCTTGATCATCGGCATTCTTAGTTGGTGTCCTTAGACATACTTCTGGTATAATAAAGTCAATAGGTCTTAGGATTGTGGAATCATCGAAATTTGCATAAGTTAGCGGGCGAGTGTTAAGAATGCTTTCTACTTCCACTATCAAAGTTATAAATTCCTTTTCCTTTAGCAATTTTCGACCTATAACCTTTCTTAATGTTCCTTTCGTTAAACTGATTATCCGTTCATATATTCCTCCGCTCCAGGCGCCTTTGGAATTATGTTTCTCCATTTCATTCATGCCTAGCTAGGAATTCGGTCAGTTGTGTTTCTCTCTTCATTAAGGTTTGAAAAACTAACTGAAATTGGCTAGCGTTATCACTTAGAATTATTTCCGGATAGCCGCGTCGTGCGACAAATCTTCTGAAAACATTTAAGAAACTTTCTGCAGATAAACTATCGCTAATTCAAATGCACTGCTCTGGTAGCGAAACATGTAAATAAGGCAACCCATCTTTTGCCTACTCCTATTTCTGTTTTGACAGAAACAGGGCCTGAATAATCCAATCCAACTCGTGCAAATGTTCGTGATCGTCTTACCCGATATGCTGATAATTAGCCATAGTTGGTAATTTGAACGGTTTTTTTTTCCATCGTTTGCATCCATGCATTTGTTCAAAACTCTTTTAACTTCTGTTCTTCTTTAGTATCCAAAACCTTTTCCTTAAATTTGATATCTATGAACCGTATCTGCATGGACATTTCTTCATGTTGTTGCTGTATAAAGATTTCGGTTATGCGATTATGTCTAGGAAGATATTCTGAATTTTCTAGACGACTTTTTGATTTCCACACTCTTTCACAGTATAGATTCCATTTAATTATCTCTTTTTCCGTTAGTCCTTCTGATTGGGCTTGTTTAATTAATACATCTACTGCTAGTTTGTAATCGTCATCGTTGAGTCGATTCTTCCTGATAAGTATTTAACCAAGGAATTTTTGCTTGGATATTAAATTTAAGAATTTCAAAGCCCATGCTATTGCTCTTATCAATCTCATCCATTTGCTGAATCTTTTACGTCGATTAGTTTAAAGTCTTATTAATAGTAATATACGCAATGATCTTCTGATCTTGTTCGCTTTCACTTTCATTGTAATCTTCGATAATATTGTATTCCCAGTGTGGCCAATCTGACTCTTTCTTTGTTAACCAATCTGGTCCTTTTCACCATAGTTCAAATCCCATAAGTTGAAGAGGAGAGATTCCTCTTGTAGGATTAATTCGCTTGGAACATAGCGAAATGAAAACTTTGCTTCCTGTATCTCTTGAACTCGATTTTGAATGAATTTTGGTAATAGGCGAGAATGATTTTGTATCTAGTGTAGTACACATTTGGAATCCGACCATAAAGTGACGTTAATATTTTCTAGTTCCATCTATTTAATAATTTGGTAGGAGTAATTCGTGACTTAGCGAAGACCAACGAAACTTCATTATTCTGAACAACGTATATTGAAGCAGCATATGTAACCGAGGATGCATCTGAGAAAACATGAATTCTTGTGGATCTTGATGGGTCAATTGCGACACGTGGTATATTTTTCACATATATTGACCATGTGCACATAAGGTCTTTCCATATTTCCTGGTCTTTTACACTTATTAATTGGTCCCAACTCACTTTCTGTTTCCATAGATTTTGAAGAAATAATTTGATCGGCATTGTACTTGGAATTAGAAATCCTAAGGAATCATATTGAGAAGGTAAGAACTGTAATATTGTTCTTTTTGTTGGTACTTGATTATTCCAAGGTTTTAAGGAAAAAATTTGAATAATATCCCTATCATAATTCCAATTAATACCAAGAATCTTTTTAAACTCACTTGTCTGTACTCGATCCTGTTCAGGAATCTTGGAATTGAGCTCCTTGTTGTTTGATAAGAATTCCCTGACATTCATTGAGGCATTATTGAAGCTGGTTGTCATTTATTGATATTCGAAAAAGCTTCTACGGTAGCTCTGATTGATACTATGATGTTATCGACATAAAGATTTTTTTCTGATCTCGTTAGCGAATTTATTGCCATAATTTTCTAAGTGATAATTAAGTGTAGCCGATAATAAAAATGGTGAAGATATTACTCCGAATGGAACTCGTTGAAATCGATAGTGTTCAATATCATCCATCTTCCGTTCTCTGTCACTTTATATCCTTTAATCAAAGAAACTGTGTACAGTTTCTTTCTGCTGGTAATAACTCCAATTGTAAAAAGGCCTTTTCAATATCTGCCACGGTCACGAATTTCATCATTCGGAAACGAAGCAGTACGCCAAAAAGATCGGGAAGATTTATAGGTTCGCGATATAATACATCGTTTAGACTCTTTTCCCCTTCAGATGCGATGATGCATCATAAACAATTCTAAAAATTTGGTAGTAGCCTTACTTGGAGTTATAACTTCATGATGGGGAAGTGGATATACTTTCTCGATAATATTAGATTGTAACTGATCGCGAATCGTTTCATTGTATTTAAGAAGTAAGTGTTCATTGTTCTGAAGTTGTTTAATTAAAGATTTCAACCGACCGAAACATAACCCAAAATTATCGTTCAACTTGATCCTTGATTCTTACCACGGCCAAGCAACTTCGTATCTGCCATTATTTTTGGTGATATTTTTCTTGAATTTTTCTAAAACTTGCTCATCATCCTGTAGATTAGGTTATTCTTGTATTCCTATAATTTCCAACTTCCAGAATCGATCAACCTTTGGAATATCTATATTAATAGATGGAATTGCCCAAATTAAGCCCAAATTTTTCTGTCCAGAATATTCAGCAAGACTCAAAGGAAGAAAATATATGAGGAAGTAGCGGTGTAATAGCAGCAGTAGCAGCACTTATGATAAGGAGATTTGCAAATTGACAAACTGTGCAGAATTTGAGTTCAATTTGGGTATGAGTTCATTTAAGGGTCAGCATTGACAGGATTTGTAGGAATTGAAGGTTAAACCATCATTATTCAAAATGCTTCAACTATTGCTCCGTCTTCTTTAGTAAGAAGCATACGGCACTTCCTTATTCAGTTAAAATATAGAAGAGACATATGTACAAAGTTTTCAGCAGTGAATTTGAAAGTGGAAAATTTTTAAATTAAAAGAGAGAAATGAACTTCACAACTTCAGAAATGGAAATGAATGATGTGGAAAAAGAATACATTATATAGAAAAAACGATAACAAGTAATAAAAATTTTAATTATTTTAAATTTAAAAATTTCTATTTTTTAGAAAAACTGTTGGAGTTCCTTGATTTTCTGAAAATTTTACTGCGTTCGAATAATTTAAACTGCTTGATTTTTCGATTTTATTAAATTTTCAAATTATTTGTGTTTCGGATTTTGAAATTCAGCTATTCCAGTTGTTATATTATATAAGATAGAGAAAAAATCACAACGATGAAAAATTTCAGAAAAAGAACAAAAAAGCTTCGAAATATTTTACTTCTAAAAGGGGCGCCATAATCTGTAACGACTGGGAATTGCCTTTGTGGATTCACGATTAGCCATGCGTGATCACTAAATTTGCTGTCACGAAAAGGATATACTTTTTCACAATAAACCGCTTCTTACGGGAAATTTCGAATTGTAGCACGTAGAATCTCAAACTTGGGTAATTAAACCTTTATTATAAGAAAAACTCGTTAATACAAAACACGAAACTTACAAACAATGCATGTAAGGCATGAATATTACAAACATTATCTATAAAACATAGCACAATTAATGGAAGAATTACTATTATAATAACTAAATGGTAATAAAATCGGAATGCTGAGTAGAATGAATAAACGGCCTGTAGTGTTGGTTGATAAGATTAAAAATAAAAAAGGAAAGGGTTGAAGACGCTTATATATGCCCTTTTGTTAGCACAATGCATCTGGGCTTTTGTCAGCAAGATGTCGCTAACCCTTTGTTAGCAAGATGTCGAAAGGTTTATATTTATATAAATTAAGTTATAAAATCAAAAAAATGTACAATCTGGAGAAATGTTACTTCTTATTTGCATTTTAAGGAAAAATTCAATTTTTGATCTTCAGTTGTTCTGACAGCTTCCGTCTTCGCTTCAAAGTAAGATAGAGATACTCGCAGTGCATTCATACATCTAACACTAAAAAATGACCATTAATAGAATAAATCTTAGGGACCAGAGAGAATAAAATATAACAATAGGTTGCTGCTTTTTTAACGTTTGAGGAAAACTTCTCATTGTTACACATATCAATACGCTTCTGAATAATGGTTCTTTTTTAGTTTAAAGAAGTATAAAGTTTGGTTGAAGAATTTTCACACAAAGTCTTGAAGAAGTTATTAAAATGATGACAGTATGATCTCAAAGTGTGAAATAATATTATCAAACTAACTAGCAAAGTTTTGCAGAATATATTTAAAAATTTTAAAGTAAATTGCGCAAAAACCAAAATAGAAACTACTCTTCTATCGTGGGCTACTAGCGTACGAAGTGTTACGACATGAACAGCAGAACGAACTAATTTAAGGTGTACAGCGCAAACATAGCCATAAATTAAAGCCTAAATTCTTTGCTGCTTTGTCTGACATATGTTTGAATTTTCTAAAATTATCATAAACTTTTAGAATGAAAATATTTCATCGTTCCACTACCTCATGCAGCAAATTTCTAACTTCCGCGCGCCAAGCGGTTCCAAAATTCTGAATGGATGTTGTCAGTGAGATATTTCCTTTAATTAAATGTAGTGAAATTGTTAGTGTTCAAGGGAAGCAAAAGTTTGATGAGAATGATAAAATTTCATTTTAAAACGCTTCTGAGAAAAATTTCAGAAATTTTAGTGAATTAACCACTGCTAATTCCGATTTTACACAATATTTTTAGCTTTTGCTTGTTCTAAAATTAGAAAACTTCAAAAAAAAAATAACGCTAAAAGTAGAAGACAATGAAACGATACATTTAAGAAAATAATAGTGATGTTAAATAATAATTAAACTGCCAGATTTACAAATGGTGATTGAAGTTCCATGAAAATTAATCATTAAAATATAATATTTAAATACTATAAATAGAATTCAAGTTATGTTTTTCGCATAATTTTACAAATTCCTTTTTAATATAAAAGTAAAATTGATTTTTATCAGCAATATTTTTTTTAAGTGTAAAAATGAAACTGCTTTTTTTTTTGAATTTTACTTAACAACAATGGATTAATATCAATTTTTTTAAAAGGAAATATTACTAAGAAGAAAAAAACATGACCAAATGGAATCTTCATTATGGTAAATGTGAAGGACTAAGGAAATCGATGAGTCGTTTGGAGAACTCAGAATTAATCGAAACCAATGAGTACTCGATCTATTTACCAAGACATAATTTAATAATTGAGTTCCTTATAATGTATTATCATGAAACTTTACATCATAGTGGAGTCGCTAATACCTTGTCAGCGATAAGAAATGATTTTTAGATTCCAAAAGGTAGAAAAGAAGTCAAACGACTTTTAAATCAATGTATGGTATGCAAACGCTGGACGTCTAAACCATTTAACCTATCTGCTATGGCAAAATCACGAGTCCAACGTTAAAGAACATTCGAATCAACTGGACTAGATTACTTAGATCTTTTTACTGTAAAATTAGAAAATGGATTAGAAAACAATGGATTGCTCTATTCACATGTTTTACGACTAGATTGATACATCTATAAAGAGTGAAAAATCTCTCTACGAAGCCTTCTTACTTATATTTAAGGATTTATTTGTAGACAAAGATATCTCAAATTGATTTTAAGTAATAATGCTAATCAGTTCCAACTCGTTTTTTAAACTTCGTGGAATGAAATGCAAACTTCTTGGCAACAAGAGGAATCAAATGGAAATTCACGATTCCTAGAACACCATGGCGTTTATGAAAGACTGACTGAATTAGCGAAATAAGCAATGAGAAAGGCTATATGAAGAAAACTCTTATGGGAAAGAGAACTAATAACTTTGGTAGTAGAAATAGAAGGCATACTTAACACGAGTTCATTAACCTACATAAACTTTGACGATTATTCTGTCATACGTTCTACTGATTTCATTTCACCTTATGCGTCGTTAATCTTGCTAATTGAAGATGATAACATGCAAGATGAAAAATTTTATCCACATCAGTTGTTTGTTAGCCTAAAAATTCTTGCATATTTAAAAAGACTTACTCTAAAGCAACCATTAAAAGTAATGCATAATGAATTGGTTTTTATAATGCAATGTTTTAATTTTACAGCTGTTTAATTAAAAACCGAGGTAAGCGATTTAATTCGCTTTGTAAACAAATTACAGTTAAAACCTTTAAGAAGTGTAAGAAATTGAAATATTTCGAAGCGTAGATCTGTTCTCATCGGTTTAATCTCTGATATATGATCAATCGATCACTTTCGTTGCAATTCAATTTCAATTCAATTACTTTCTTTGTCAAAATTTTTTTTTTCTTCCGAATCCGATTTTTGATCAGCTCGTAACATTAGAAGTTGCTTTATCCGTTACTTCTTAAAAATTTTCTTTCGCTGACAATGTGTACTTTAACTATAAATTGATTAATCACTGAAAATACTCAGTTTGTGATGATCATTCGAGTTTAAGCTCAGTAATGAACGATACATAATTATTTTAACAAAAACGCGATAATTTCAAGTTTTGAATTCGTAACACTATAGAGAAAGAATTCAAAGTCAATCAATTTCAGATATTCATTGTCATATTGAAACTTCATAAAATTGTTCTCTAAATTTCCGGTTATTTGAGCTACTATTTTTTTTTTCTTTGAATTGTATGTATAACAAAAAGCACGAAGTTTCTGATTTTGTTTCGAAGCGTTTTAGGTCTAATTATAGATAAGAACATACACCAAAACTGTTCAACTTCTTAGAAAAATTTAGCCATATGAAACAATGTTGAGAAAGATTAACCAAAATTTCTGGATAACAACAGGAAGAAAATTGAATAACAAGTTAGTAAAACAAAATTATGTCGACATCAATCATTGAGAAGCTGATTCAGAATAAAAGCAGAAGAACAAAATGTGCTTGAAAAGTCGAAACTACTGTAATTTCTGAATTTTAGAAAACTGGAATACTATCCCAGTTTTACTTTCATAGCTGAGTGCACCCTCAAAAAAAAAATGAAAAAAATGTCTTAATCTGAGATTTTTGAAAAAATTCGAACTTTTTCTAACAAATATGCAAAAATTTCAATAAATTTGAAATCTATTAAAGTTTTCAAATCAAACACGAGCATATTGAGAGCTTGAAGAATCTTTAGAGACCAAAATATTGACTCAATATGAACTTTTCGACTAATACTTCTGAACTTTGAATGCATCGAAGTCTGTACTGCTGAAAGAATTGGGGTGTGAAATGAATAATCCCCCACAAACCACTAAGGATGAAATCGTTTTCTGTTGGAAGCAAAATCATCAAATCAAGGATTAAATGATATGTAATTCGTTAATTCATGTATATATTGATGAAATAGCAGAGAAAAGATTCATTGTAGGAAAGCAAATCACAGCAAATTCTTCAAATCAATGTTTAGAATGAACTATCTGTCAAGCAGTTGTGTTTGTGTTTCTATTTAATTTTAATATTTGGAAAAAGAAAAATAACAAAACTTTTTGGGAAAGGTTTTCGTAACTTTTTAAAAGTTATCAGCATTTGGAACAAAATTGTAAGATTCAAGTGCAGGACACCATTCACTAAAAACAGGTTTTTTTTTGTTTTGCGTGAATAAAGCAAATTGGAATAGAAGGCAACATAAAATAATCCAGATCATAGTTCAAAAATTGTTAGACCAAGTCATGACCTCCATAAAATATGAAGTTAATCGGCTAAATGAACTAAGATATTAATGGAAAGGATTTGAAATTTGGAAGTCTCGAGTATTGCAAAGCTAATTTATTCTCTACGGTATTTGAGGGAATAAGAAGCAAAAATAGAAAAAGATCTTGAACTATTAATGCAAATTTTCTATTGCATGTTTCAGGTCTTGAACATTAATTCAAATTATTTTAATTTTCAAAATCAGCACCTTCTTTCATAGTTAATATTTTTTTTTTCTAATGTTGGCTGTTCCAAATAATCTGTACTTGCATTGAATGATTAGTTTCTTTTAATTCTTGCTAAAAAAAACAGAAAAAAGTAAAAAAAATTGGCAAATCTCATTCTTATGGAAAATGCGAAAAACAGGGTTGCACACGGTAATGTTGATCCCAATAGATATTATGATAATTGTAATAACTGCATTAATTATGATTATATTGATATAATACAGTGATAATAATGATTGTAGTAATGGTAAGAGAAAGAAGCGTTTTCACCAATAGTAGTATTTAGAATGACTATAATGATAATGATAGCAACCTCATGGTCAGTAATATCATCTGAAATACTACTAATGCGGTATTGATTATCACGAATCAAATTGATAACTGTGGAAAGATGCATCTCGAAGGTTTACGGTAGGAAGTTTATGTAGCATTATAAACAGTCGATGAGAAACCGAAGTTTTGTGAAAATGACAAGAGGACAAATATTAAAAGAAGTACATAGATGTATGGTTATCGGTGACAAAATAGCTAAAGTGAATAATAACTGATGGGAAAGAGATTCCAGGATGCAATTATCGCCAACATTACCATGTCGCCAATACCGAGAATCAGGAGAAGGCAGGCAATGAATGATGGTAGAATCTCTCCAGCGCATTTCATGGAAAAGAAGGATGCTGTGCTCATTTGCCATAATGCGGATAATTTATAAGGCATTACTGATCTAACGAATCTGCTAAATTATTCGCACACCACATTTATTCATTTCACTAGTCCTTCCTTCCCTTCTTTTCACTTCACCGTATCAGCCCGTTCTGTCACCATAGATGTTCTTAAGCTTACTAATTCCACTAGTATTTCACTGATAGCCACTTTCTTATTACGATTCATAATTCCACATGCTTTTAGACGCTCACTAAATACTTTTGTAAACTTATTGATAAAAGAAGTTAAAACAAACTTCTAGCAAGCTATAAGTATCTCAATTTTATACAAGAAATTCATGCCAAGAGCAATGTTCTTCTTGAAATAAATGCTGTTGCTACGTTTTTTAATTATTCTAAATTATGTAAATTTTGCTTCTGCAAAACTTATTTATCAACTCATCGAAAATTCTTCCTAGTAATATTCCTACATTTTTGAATTATTCTTTAAGCTATTAGAAATAATGACAAAAAATGTCAATAACGTCATAATTTGATGAGAACAAGTGTCTGTTCCCGTCACTTCAAATCGTCATGGTTTAATAACCAATGACCAACGAAATGAGAAATGAACGTTTATGCAAAGCTGATTATTGAAATTGCATTTTTATTTTGCATGCTGTCAATTTGAAGAGCCAATATGCATTATTTTTCAAAGCAAAATTTCCTTTTTTTTGATGGTTTAGAAGTGGTTTGTAGTTATATAGAGAATCAGCTTAGGTGACTGGAATATTTTCTTTTCACTTTCTTATCTTATATACTTCATTGCTAATTTAGTTCCATGAAAGGAAGCGGTTACATCACCTATAAGTTGGGTATAAATAATGCAAAGACAGATAAAGGAGAAGCATACGCTTCTCTGAATACCCATTCTGGTGAAGTTTTATCTTTGATTCAAGATATTACTAATGTTAAGATATTACTACAGTTATTTTATCAATCTTTAGTACTTGGAAAATACTTGAAACAAATACTTGCTTGACTTCAACATGTTAAACTATCAGCATTTCCTTCCATGAAACATCCATCTCAGAGTTTGTTTTCTTTGTTTGATCAAAACATAACTAGCAATTTTCAGTCTTAATAGATTTTCAGTGAGCTTATTCTTTTTAATTTAGAATTTGGATACTTATTAAATTTCTTAGTAGACTCAATTCATTTCATTGACATAATTTCTTTCTTCTCACCTTAGTTTTGTTCTCACCTCAAAACCTCTGGCAAATCAGCTATTTTATTTGATCCAGATTCAATTACAGTAGTTAGCATTTCAACCTACCGGAAACACTTTTATTTTCATTATGAAAAAGAAAAAAAATATTAAAGGAATAGAGTATTACCAAACTTATTTAGGATTTGTTGGTTAAATTTCAAACAAAAATCATGCAGCAGAAACGACTTGTTCAGAATCATTAAAGACAGCAACATTTGCAAGCATTTTGACAACAATGACGAAAAACATTTCGCAATCTAATGAAGACGAAATTATTTTTAATAAAAAAGCTACTGCAATAGTACCAATGTGAACAGTAAACAGTAAAATTTCTCATCCATTGATAATCCAACCTAAAACTTCACTTGAATATTTTAAATTTTTTCAAGACCAGAAACAATTGTTACGGATTCCTTATCTTGTTTTTTTTTTTCTTTTTTCATGGAACTAATGAACTAGTCTTTCGTCATTCATAATATGGAAACATAATATACTGGAAAGAATAATGGCTTCACAATATTTAGGTGAATTTTTTTTAGTTTTATTAACAAAAAATTCTGCAGAAAAATAGCAAAAGAAATCACGGCATCATAGGCATCTCATTACAGAGTGAAATATTCACAACTACTAATAACAGGAGACAAAAATAGCATTCGCCTATATGAATGAGGTTAATAATAGATAATTTGTAGATGCAAAAATATCTCAACAATAAACAGTTTGAAGGGTATAAATAAGCGAAATATAACAAACGTAAATGAAAAGCAAAAATTTGAAAAAATAAACACATGAAAGAAACACAAGGGCTTTTTCCATACATGTTTTGTCAACAACAATTCATCACTTGTCTAAAATTAGAAAAAAACTGAAATTTCGGGAATTCTAAACCCCAAAATTAATAATGAAAACATCAAAATGACAAAAAATGTAAATGAATTCATATCAATCATAATAATATTTTCATAAATGACAAAAGTCAAGTCTAGCAGTGTAATAAAACACAAGCACTCCCGTCCCCTCGGTGATCGAACAGGAACTAGAACACTCCCTAATATTAATAACCTTCTATATCGTTAAATGAAGTACTATGAAAAAAGAGATGTAACTACTAAGATCACAAGCGAAACGTACATTTATGAAAATTCAAGAAAAACATCAAGTTAAACTGACAAAGTTATACGTAGCCGATTTCAAATGAAACGATGTGCCACTTATTTAATTAGAAAAGCAAACCACTGATAAAAAAATTTGTAACAAACGAGCGTACAAATCAAGCAGATTTAATGCACCTATTCAGAACAGCAATTCAATTTTAAAGAATATATCAACATCACATCAGATTGCAACAACACGTTGACGAGACCGTTTGACGTCTGCTTATTTCTGGATGACGACGATTGATTTGACGAAAAGGTCGTAGAAAATCTTAAGACAAGTTTGAGTATTATCAACGCAATAACCTAGACGGTTATCTAATACAATCAATGATTTATGGTTTAATACTTTGGAATCTTTCCATAACTACATAACTCTTTTGGAATTATCCGTTTACGAGATCTGCAGTAGCTTCACATCTGAACTTTCGACTCAAACACAAGACTATTTTTGTACTATTTTTCTGAGCTAACTAAAATTTCCGGAAAATATATTCCACCATATGGGCCTGCTCTACTACGAGACATTCAGTTGCTTAAATTGATTTTGTGAAAATAATTCTAGATAATAAGGAACATGTTCTTAAAAGTTACACAATAAAAAACCTGATATGAGCTTATTTAAAACTTGAAAAATTTTTGTTCATACTTCGTTAACATTAATTTTTGCTTTAGCTGAAGTTTCAAGAAAAGCACTGTTGAATGATCGTGCTAAATTAGATCCTTGATCTTTGCCAACAACACGTTCATCTTCTAAATCACATTTGTTTCCGACAAGTATCATTGGTACCTGAAATATGCAGCGAAAATGATTCAAGATCAATATGCCTTAAAAATGCTACCTCAATAAGAAACTAATTGGCTTAGTCCCAAGATACCAGTTATAGTGCTCGATATTCTACCAACTCAGTATTTCTGGAGCTGAAAAATAGTATCCCTACATACATTATTCAAATCTAGCAAAATGTGCAAGACTAACTTCCTCTGTATCTTTGACACGCAGGATTTGTTCCCTCAAATCTGTGAGGTCACTGAAAGTGGTCTGTGCCGTAATTGAATAAACCAGGATGAAACCTTGACCATTTTTCATATACAAGTCACGCATAGCCGTGAATTGCTCCTGAACGAATTTATTGAAAAATCTTTACTTTAAAAACTAATTGTTACATACAAGCTTCACGAAGCATTAATTAATTCCTAACTTTCGTTGGATTTCTTACAAAAAAACAAAAAATAATTAACAGTGCCAGCAGTATCTAGAATTTCGAGCATGCACTGCTGACCATCAACTTCCACTTGCTTTCGATAACTGTCCTCAATTGTTGGATCATACTTTTCCACAAATATGCCTTGCACAAATTGCACTGTCTAAAAAAATAAAAGGAATTTAAATATTCAGTATATCAAACTAAATGCATCTGTTTCATTTATACAAATTTTTTGAAAGTTCAACTCACCAAAGCACTTTTTCCAACACCACCACTTCCCAGCACAACAATTTTATACTCACGCATCGTCTAGAAAACTGCACGGTCTACAAAATAAAATGAATAAATATATTAGTTTGAAAATATTCCTGAAATCAATTACAACTTGGTTATATTTTTTAAATAAGAAATATTTTCGAATAAAAGAGAATATTCTTTGGGGAAAATTAAAAAGAAAGGTGCGGAAATCTAACATTATTCCAAAACAAAATTATTTATATGAGATTAAGCCTTGTAAGCCATAGAATAACACAGCAGAAAAAAATTGCAATATAAAATTAACGAAGCCTTACAGGTTCCGACGACCATTCAACGCTCAGACAATTTCTTGCAACATTTAGCATTTTTCTTAATAATGAAATTCAAAAAATGACATCCAAATTTCTACCCTAATTCGAGAACTAAAAAAGGAAAATTTCAGCAATTAATGGCATAAACTTTTAAAAAATCTCCATTCCTGGTCAAGGGCGTGAATCTTTTCACAATTTCCACACTGGGTAGACATTACTTTCAGATGATTGACCATTTCCAAACAAATGTGTTCCAGTTCCCCATCTCCAGATATCTAATATTTCACTTCTACATATATGATTCTGGATGTATTACTCTCCAAACAAAAGCGAATTTGGTATATAACAGAAAGAGGAAGAAAACAAACTGAATTCTACCATTACGTCAAATTTCAAGACTTCCACCAAAATTTTTTTATAACATCTGAGAATATATCCCTGAATAAAACTTCCGTACTATTGACCGGTATATCCGTCCTTGAAAGGTGTATTATTACGTCACATCCACAAATGAGCCTGATTTTTTCCTACGGTCCTAATGTGGGTTACATCACTCGCACTATGCAAAATTTTAGCTCATTTCGAAATGTCGTTCTACATTACCCGCAGCGGTCCCAAAGAATTCTGGAGTCAACGGGATCTCATCGTTGAACTACACAGAAACATTGAAATGTTCCACGAAAATTATGATTACCGTTTACAAGTGTCTATACAGGTTATATGAGGAACTTGATTTCAAATTCTTTTCTATTTATAGATATCACAATGCATGAAAAAACCAAAAATAAATAAATAAATGCGAAGAGATCTAAATCATGATGGATAATCTTAGTCTTAGAAGGTACTAATATCACTATTATTTTTTACAAAAGCTTTAACAGTATACTTGATAAGTTCTCATCTCTTCAAGAGCCTAAAGTACTACACTATAAACATAAAGTAAATAATTAAGCGATGTCTAAGTCCTATAAATACTTTAGACAGCGGCATTAGCAGCACTCGAACTAAGTCATTTATTAAGTTTGCACCCGAATAACACCTGTGATACCAATAAAATGGTGACATTTTATGCTTCCTTAGATAAAAAAAATCTCAAGAAAAAAGAAAAGTCTATCTTTGAATACGTGTCTAATGCCTTCTCGGTTATTATAATTCCAGTTTTAATTTTAAAACTGCGTTATCTCAGCATAAAAATAGTTCGATATATTTCGATCTATCAAATAAAGCACTGTGTTATTTTGTTGTTTTAATGTCAAAACTGGTGAATTGTTAAGAGGACATAAAGCAATGAAACAAAGGCAGAGAGAGTGGAGTAACCCCATTCTAATCACATAAAAAGAATTAGATAAAGCATGTGAGATATTCAGGGAACAATGCATTTCGATAAGCTGTAATTGTCCTGTTAGCGTAATGAATGTTATTAGTTCGGAATGTTGAAGTCTTGTGATTTTGCAATAACTTTCTGTTATAATTAAAAATGAGTATTAAAAGCATATTTATTATTTAGGACATATGGCATTGGGCCTTACAACAGCCAAGAATACAACATAAAAATAGTATGAGCATCGCTTGACATATACGTTTCCAAATTTTTAATGCTGGCACCATCGCTCTTTGTGTTATTCGCTATTAGCGAAGGAAATTCTAGAGTAGCAATCGTAGTTGAAAAAAAAAATCGGAATAGAACCTCGATAAACTTAAGTATTTTTTATAAGCAGCAGCGAAACGAACCGAATATACTGTTTTTTAAAAAAAATTTCAAATGATTCAGATTGACTCAATGAATGAATGCTTTTAATCACACAACGACAATTAAATATTTATGGGGAATATTCCCATTGCTACAGCCGCAATCGCACTGAAAGCGTGAAGTAATAATTACAAATCTTGTTTAGTCTTGCTTGACATCTGCTCTCTGTGGTTCCCATAATTTGCTGTGATCTGTATCCTACTGGATATTTAAAGTTTGCATTAATCTCATATTATTTTTGCTAAATCGGAACTTCTTTGTTCCCAAAATATTTCCATAAAGTAACCTCTTCTTTAGCATTGAACGTATCAATCTATTTCTCAGTAATGAGCTTATAATCCATTAGATCCAATAAGTTCGAAACGAGCCAGCCGCTCTTCTCTTTTTATAGTAATCACGGTGTTGCGAGTCATGTATATGTCGACTTCATCAAATCCTTTAAAATATGATTAAAGAAGTGGGAGAAGACGAAGTTATTTATGGCTCTGCAAAACTGAAACAGGATTTGGTCAATGTCTATGTCCTTGAGATATATCATATGTTGGCGTCGTTGAGCATTCAATATTGCAGAATGAGGTTTATTCTAATCAATTTCAATGTATCATTACTGAAAAAAATAATGTAAGTTTCTGGATCGCCATTTTTTCTTGCATTCTCTGATGATTTATGCATTCTCTCTCAGCAGAGAATGCATAAATCATTTAACACATCGCACACTCCAAGTTTCACAAGTCAACATTACGAAGTTGGTCTAAATTTCATTTCGAAGCAACTTTGAGGATTTTCGCAGGGGTTTTGCTGATTTAAAAGTAGTCAAATGTGAGTTCCATCATGCATCAATGCGCTTTTAAGTATGATAGAATTGCAATGAGCGGTTGCCGAAAATCAGCTCTGTATTGGAGGAGTTAGAACTTTTATTTTTCGAAATGAAATGTGTCGCTGAATAATCGAATAAAGTTATGAGACGCTTGCCAAACTTCAAATCCATTTTATTAGCAGTATTATGCAAAAAGAGAAAGATTTGAAAGCAGACTTCACTCGCATTTGGTTAAAATGAAATGAGGACATCAGCCACATTTTAGAACCCGAAGATTACAAAATGACCTACTTCCTGCAATGTTTGTTAACGCACGTTTGTTAAATATATTAAGCTAAATTTCATTTTCCAATTTTACAGGATTTGCACATTCAAGAATAGACATAGAGACTCGAAAGTCTACTTCAACACTAGTAATACCACTAAGCAAAAATACCTCCGTTCAGAAAACCCTGAATGACAATCTTGTGACGAATCACACAGATGTTGTGAAAGTATTCCAACACAAATTTTTCATGTTCGGACTAGTGTCATGAAATGATGAAAATTTGTCTCAAGATCCTTGCAGTTTACAATCATGTGTACATAGTTGATATTAGAGTGTACGTGCGTACAGAAGCATTATGTAAGATGTAAGCTCAAATTGTATGCTTTGTCTATAAGCTATACCTACACCCAAACAAAGCTCCTGTCTCTTATAATCACAACTGTACCATTAATTGCCACCTACCAAAAAGGGGTCCAAAACTATATCCTGTATACTGGAAGGATTGCTTGCAAGAGGTCAGTTAGATCTATCAAACGGACGTCTTTTATTATTCCTTTTTTACTATCAAAATTATTCGTCTTTCTTGCCGTAATCTACCTAGCCAATTCCATTTTATTCTCAATATTACTTTACCACTGTATTTTGAGTTCGATAATTTAACTATTGAATAAATATTACCCGTCCAATCCCTCACGATAATTAACAATGAGCAAACTTTTTCCTAGTATGAATCATGTTTCTTATCAGTTTTTTGGCATTGGTTTTTCGTTTTGTTTCTGCTTTTATTATGGGCAATCAGTATCCTTTTGGTAGCTGATATCTAAGGCAGTGGCAGCCCCTATTCCTGTTAATTATTTGGTTCATAACAGTACTTTAGTTACTGCTGTTGTTATGTTGATGGTTTGTTGTGTTATGTTTCTAGTTATTCTGATGTTTTATCCTTTATTTTTTTTATGTAGATTTTTTACTTTAGTTGTTTCTAGTTTTTTGCTTTGCATTCTAAAAAGATTGTTGCTTTGAGGACTATATTTCAAATTGGTTTTTGTTTTTCGGCTGTTGATAATGGTTTGTATTATTTAAGAGTTTTTTGTTTATGCAAATGGATTTAAATTAATTTTGGACAGCAGGATTATCTGATTTATATTAATTTTGGACACTAGAATTATCGTTGCTAATCTTTCTATAATATTTGTTGTCCGATTTTGATTAAGTTACAGGTTTTTTTTCTGTTGTTTGTTTGTGTAGTTTGCTGTCTACTAGAGCTGGTTATGGTGTGTAAGAAGTATTTTACGTTGCGTTTTTATTATGGTTCTTTTGGTTTTTTTCAGTTTCTTTTTATTTTTTGGGAATTTTTTAGCTTTTTGTTATTTTTTGTTTTTTTTTTATTTTCTTGTTTTTTGTCGTTTTTGGTTGTTTTTTTACTTTTTGTTGAGTTGTTAGTTTGCTCTCCTTTTGCTTTAGCTTTTAATCATTTTGAATTTAGCTGTTTATTTTTTATTGTTTTTATAATTATTTTTTTATTTATTTTCTATTGGAATTTAAGAGTAAATTTTGTATTGATCATTATGCTCGAATTATTTATAACATTTTTCCCAATTTTCTTTATTTTGATAGTTTGTTATAGGTTTCAATAATTATTCTTTTGGGGTTGTTCCTTTTTTTCCTTTTTTTTCTTTGTTTCATGGGTTTTAACATGTTGATGTTTTAATTGTTTTCTAATGTTTTTTTTTTTTTTGTTTTTTAAGAGGTCTCGTAATTTTAGAATAATTTTTATTATTTTTAATTTTCGATTTAAAGATTTGGTATTATTGAAAAGTTTTTTTTAGTCTTCTAAACTAATTTTGAGTTTTTTCTTACTTATTTTGTTATTTTTTGTTTTTGTTTGTTGCTTCCAAGTTTTATGAATTCTTGAAGTATTGATTATGTTATTTGATGGAGAGTTTTTGTTTTTTTGTACTTTTGTGATTTTTATGTTTTAGGTTGTTTAGTTAATTATTATGTTGTTCAAGAGCTTTATAGTTATTTTTGCTTTTTGATAATTGAAAGTTGCAGTTTTTATTTTTAATATTGAAGTCTGATTCTTCTCCTTTTCATTTTTTAGTTTAGTGTTTTGAGTGGTTTGAAGAAATGGTTTATTTTGTAGTTTTGATTTTACAGAAGTTGTCTTATTTTGGGGTTCTGACTAATTTTTGCCATGATTTTTTTTTTTTTTGCTATAACTTATGTATTTATAATTTTTTTTGTTGTGTAGTTATTATGATGTTATATTAATTGGACATAAATACTACTAAAAATTTGAATGGATTAACGTCTTGCAATTAATTTCAGATTTCACTTGTTCAAAATGTCTTATCCTAAAATCAACAAATGTACTGGTTCATCAGGAACCCGAAGCAGTTTGCAGAAATAGCACGCATAGCAGATTTCGCATACGTTTCTTTAATAATGAAACATTCGTAGTAGTTAAAATGAAGAAGGTACTTCACTATTTTAGATCATTATTTTTCACATTGCTGGAAATGTGCGACGCCACTTCGCTGCAACCGGCTTAGAATCATGAAATTATATTAAGATAGAGACTTCGACATCGTTTTGGGTTGGTTAATAAAAACGTTTCACTGCTAAGTAATTGAAAAAGTTGGTATTCAATGCAGAGATATTATGCCGGTGAATATATCTCAGTGGTGGCCATTTCCAACTGGAAGTCTTATGTGCGCTAATCATACAGTCGCGGAACAGTTAAAGATTATGTTGCTGAATTTCATGTGCTTTCTTTTTTTGTGAATTTTGAGAGTTTGCCAGGATGAATTGGATGGTGCACACTGATTCAATAGCGATGATACAAAAAAGCTCGCAGTTGATGAGCAGCTTCATGGTTTAATATTCATAATTTCTGAGACTTCGTGCACAGAATCAGAAAAAAAGTGATTGTGAGAAATTCCCAAGATATATATTTTTATGTAACACTATTACCATGAAATCAACAAAAAAAAGTTCCACAGCAGCCTATGCAAATTGTGATAAACCATATCAAATAAAACAAGAAGAGAAACAAGGTGAAATTATTTGAGACATAATCTCAGCTGATGAAAGCAAAGTAATGCATATAAACTGCCCGGATAAAACTTGATTTTTGGAAAATCGTAGTGGCAGGATGAATCGGGATACTCAAACCCAAGGCTGGAATAAATGAAGCACCCCTTGGTAACACAATTTAATATTTTTGGAAGACCCGAATGTTTGTAAAATGTTTTTCGGATTAAATCCAATTCCCAAAGAAAATCAGCATTTCTTTGCAGATAATGAATACAAGTTAAATTTTTGCTGACAAGATTTATGAAACAAAACAACGTCAAATAACGTCGAAAAAAATTGCGATAAAGTTTGCTGGCCAATAAACATGTTTCGCAGGAAGTTCTTTTTTGCCTAATAACAACCGAAAAAAATAGTTATTTTGTAATTAAGAAAAATTTTAGATGTCAGCAATAAACTAGCGCTACCAAATGCTTTGCCAATCTATATGTGATAATTTTATTTTTCAGTCAGGCAAACTATAAAAAGTTTTGCTACTGGATTATGACGACTTAAATCATTAACTTAAAGTTCAACTGTTCAACTATTACATGCATTAATCCGAACACCAATGTTAATAATTCCGAGTTGAAGAAGTCCACAGCGTATGCAAAATCCGATTTCAATTTTTCATATTATGGATATACATCAAAAGGAATGAAGTCTTTAAACTATGAGTATGTCAGTATATCAATGTATCAATATTGTTTAAAAATACCACGAATAATTACAGAAAAAGCACTAGTCTCATTACCACGAACAATCATTGTGGTTTCAAGTCCTTACTGATTCGATATGTATGTGTATTGTTCCAGTCAAACTTTACACCCGTTACGGGCAATTGACGTCGTAGGGCCTTGAAAGTTGTGGCAGACATTTGCTGGTAATTTTCTTGAACCGCATCCTGGAAGTAATGTCCCCAATACTATTTTTAAGTAGTTCTCCATGTTTTTATTGCAAATGTCTTATCTATGCTGTTATTCAATAACAGCTGTCAAGAACAGAGAAATTTGCCTGATATTTCGATTCTTCATCCCAAATGATTTTGAACACATCTTTTGCGGTTTGTGTGAAATCAGCCTGAAAACTAATTCTAGAATTGTTTTTTTTCGCCTTTTTTTCCCTTTTGTCTATAACGCTAATGCGTAAAAGAGATTGATAATAATGATAATAATAATAAATAACAGCGTAAGTAATTTTGGCAGATGCTTCCTTTGTTGACACAAGCTGAACATTGCCGTCTTCGTAATAATGCACATGTACTTTGATAATGCCTTTAATTTCACACTGTTCATTTTTTCCATCCATGACAGGAATTGTCCACTGTGAACGCCACCGCCCATTCCTATGGTAATTAAAACAAGCAATACACAAAACCTGAGATACGGATTCCACCTTAAACTTTGTTTATTTCTGCATATGCGAAAAAAAAACCTTACTGCAAAAACATACATCACAACATACTGAGCTTTAACGATATCATCTTCATCGAATGGCTAATACTGTTAATGAATTTGAAAGTCATATCGATTTTTGAAATGATTGATTGCTCTATTAACTACACAGCAAAGTAATCAATGATAGTATTTCACCAAAAATTCTTGGGTTGATAACGATGACTTTCGATACACAACGTCAACGAACTGTTGTTCACAAATACTGCTGCTATACCCGTGTCTTCATAATGACTTTCGATGTATTTGTCGGCTTCCTGAATGATCAGTTACAATATTTACAACACAGAAATAGATACTTATTAAAAAAGTATAGAGGAAATTTTCGTAACCATTATTTGTGATGCACCTTTTGAAAGTCTTAGTGTACCACATATTTCCTGGTTTTTGAGCTTCCACAAAAACGTGGCCAAGCTTCTTTATTTCAGCAGATAAATTCTAGGTATTTCTCATGAATCATCAAGTAAACAAGAAATTAATTATGTAAATTTCAGACCTCCTGTACTGCTTTTCGCCAAGGTTCACAAGTGGCATCATTTGCGCTTTCCGCCTGAATATCCATAGCTTCTTTCCGCAAATGCTCATATTTGAATGAATTTCTTGATCTAGGATCATAAAATCGTCCATTCGACATTTCATTGAATGGTGTTATTAAAGTCTACAATCAAAACTTCATAGACTTCCTAATATACATCTTATATATATCATATATTTATACTTCTCAACTAAATTCCCCAACATGCGATTTTTAAAAAATGGTTCTCAGTGTTCTAAAACATATTTATGGCATAACGAAATATGAAACAGGGTTCAACATCTCAAATTAAATCATTTCTCACAAAACGACAGTTCGAACTATTAAAAGGAAAAATTGAAATAAATTCCGAAAATCAAATTTTTGACTTTTGAAAGTTAAAATTCCTGCAGGGAAATACTAAAACAAAGGTAAACTCAATTTCTAATCAAGCTAAAATGATACCTGTTTATCAACACTTTCTAATTTAACAGGGATAAATTGTTCCTTGTTGTACTGCGCAAATGCCGCCGCACAACCATTTTTCAGTAGCGTATCATTGTTTAACAACATACGAACATCGTTAAAAACCTATGAGATTATAATACTTCATTACATTGGCAAACGCAGAAGCAAAACTTTTTAAATATTCTTTTAATTTAACTACTCAGAAAACAATTGCTTTAAGCAGCTGAATTTAATAAGGACACTATAATATATGAACATGTTTAGCAAACCATAAAACAAAAAAATATTCCAGAGATCTTTGCACCTTATATAGCAACAACACTGCTGCATGTCAGCTAGCTAACACCCATCAACTTCAATCACTGAATCCCAATCGGTAGAAGAACTAAACGGAATACCTGACGGTTGACACAAGTCTTTTAAAGAAGCATATCATTACACTGATCATCGCATCATTATGGTGAACATTTGCGGCAGTAAATAATAGATCCAATTCCTCAATTATGAAGAAATCGAAAATTTAAACCCTTACTGCCATGTACTTGGAACTATTATTTACCAATTACCTTCGTCATTTTGATGCAAGAAAAATCGCCAGCAGAAGTAACAATGTTCCAAATTACATGTGATGAAATAGCCGATGCTCAGGTTTCAGTGTGATGTTTTCAATGTCAGGTAACAGCGAATTAAAAGAAACTGGAATCAAAACCTCATTAAACTCTCCAGGAGGAGAATGCAGAAGGAAATTGGAGACAATCCGTATGTTATCGCTTCCACTGACCGCACTTTCCTCGGCCATTTTTCTTTTTTTGAACAAAGAAGCTGCAACAAACCGATTGTCTACAACAATCTTTAAGTTTTTTAAAATATGAACTCAAAGATCTCAGTTTTATGAAATCCAGACTACATTCCCACAAAACAGTAGCACCACAAGCCACGAACTTCGATCACAATACACCCAGCACTCGGCTTATATGCACACTTCAACAACAGTCACCAAATCCCAATAAATCTCTGCAAGACTCAAAATTTTCAAACCTCGCTGCTACAACAGCATTACTTGGTTGAAATATTTTGACGAGATGGACAGTCAAATAGTTCATGTACCAAAAGTTCATGTGCTCCAAGATTTAAATGGTTTGGCTTAACAGTTAGTACTATCGAGATATGGCACTCAGGACCTGAGAAGACATGAGCAGCAAATGACTACGGAAAAAATTCATCTTTTAGTTCACTTAGACACCATACATATCACTACGCATTCTTATTACTCAATCAGACCATGAAAAGAAATAATAAATAAAATATGTTTCAGTTAAAATCAAATAACGCTGTTGTAAAAAAATATCTTAACGAGAACTAAATTATGAACGTTGACTAAGTGCTTATGAATTGTAATGTAGGATTTTAGGAATTGAGTGCGATGTGCAGCAATAATCCTCTCCCTCCTCCCTTCCCTTCCTCTTTCCTTGCACTCACTGAAAAAAGCTATTTCCTCCTGAAACACTGAGCTTATCGCCTAACCTGCATGTAATACTCATAATCTATTACTTCTAAATCTTTATAAATGGTGTTATTTTGATTTGAAAGTCGAACGTTCCTGCACGACAGAGCAAAGGATCAATTACCCGTTTTTTGCTTTGAGCGTTTCCATCCACTATGTATTTGTTCTGGCTGTTACTCTTAAAACTAACTCTCTTCACGAAATATAAATCAAAAAAAATATGGCGAATAATAAAAAGGAAATGATAATGCAGGGAACAGACCATAGTTTAGAAGATTGTCTATAAAGATGATCACAAAAAATGTTGTCAAAATTCATTCTTGAAAACCTTACAATTTTTTTTTTTCGTTACACTTGCGAGTTTTTCAACTCACTGATATTCTTACGACATGTGCTAGATAACTTTATTATTCGCTTGCAGAATTTAACCAAACAGAACTGAATTTCATCCAAATTGAAACTTTCGTAAACAACAAATGGAAATTACAATGCATAATTAAAAAACTATCAAAATATTCTTTTCCTAAAAATTATACTGGCCACCTTTAAAAGGAATTCTTTCCTAAAATATTAGCCACCTTTAAAAGGAAATTTAAGTAACATCACAAATATATACATAATTCCCCTAAAAATAAAGTTATTGATTCTGTATAAAAAAAAGAAAATATAACCATCATACTTGATAAAACATCTTTTTTCGAAAATCAAGTGGACGAACGGATGTTGAAGAGTTTCTCCTTATCATGATCAAGTACTAGGACTCAAAAAAAAAAAAAAAAAAAAAGTGGACGGTCATGTACTGAAAACTTACTACTCATGCTACAGTTACAGTAATGAATACCAATAAAATTAAAGACTTATACTTACATAGGAGCATAGTTAAATCTCGCTCATTTTGTAAAGATGACACACTTACAGCAGCTACTGATAAGGAAAAATGAGAAGCCTGAAAAAAAATAGTTAATGTGACTTTAGTAATTCAATATTTCGGGAATATCCCACCATTTACACAGCCGACCACTTAACGACTTCGTTTCGTTGATCGTTTATCCTTCATTCATGCATCTAAAATTCATCCATTCTCAGCTAAAATTCATTTCTCCAAGTGATAAATTTCATTCAGTAAAAATTAATAAATTTCAAATACTTAACAAAACAATTAAAACATTCTAGAATTTTTTTGTTAATTTTTTTGGGTTTTTCATTGCTTAAAGAAGTCCAAACAAACCTAAATGTAAATCGGTGCATGGATAAAACAAAATCGATTAATTAACAAAATCATGTACAAAACAAAATGAAAGAAAAAGCGGAAAAGAACTATAATCAAATCAATTTATTAGTCAATGTTTCGAAAAATAATTTTATGACAAGGCAAAACTAACTAATTTTTCAGTAATTAAACTCATAACATTAAGACTCCGAAATTCAAGATTACTTTGTAAGTAACGACTAAAAAAATCCAAAATTTTTCATCTGGATTAATTTAACGATCATAGAAATTAAGGCACTACAAATGAGTTAATCGCAAGCCAAACCATAATATGTGCATGATATCGATTGAATCTAGAAGTGATGAGAAACCAAAAGCCTCAGTTGACCACAAACGGTTTGCCAATTTTATGTCTCTCTTTGCCTGATAAATTCAATTCTTTACGTTGCATCTCACGTTCATTCATGTTTTCTTTCCTTCGTCGCTGTAAGTCCTTTCCAGCTTGGATAAAGAAAAACACATTTATCGCCATTATTAGGGCACAGGCTGTTAAGACTTTACGTAGCTGTTCATGAGCTTTGTTTGTCTGAAATGCATCAAAAGAATGCCTGACAAAGTGAAAATTTTATAATTTCAATAAATTTAAGAATTTTTTGGGACTTTAGAAGACGATTTAAGGATGTTTATAACGCTAGATACATTCTTTAAATGTCCTATTTTGATACCTTCATATAGTCAGACGTATTACTCCAGAATACTTCCCGACCACTAATAATACTTCGATGTGTAATTTTTTCCAGTTCAACAATTTTCTTTTGATCCTGAAAATAAATCACTCTCTGTGCAATTTATATAAATTTATTTGCAGAACATTTTATATTCAAGTAACATTAATCCGCTCAGGATGTAACCTTATAGATACACTTTTCACCAAATATTCGTACAGGACTTTACTCCCATGAGAACAGTGAAAAGTTAACTACTGACGCTCAGTTTGACTGCTAAGTGATTTCGAGATATTTTGTCGTCCATATAAAATATGGCGCGATTGACGTGTTTGTGCGTTATTAATTCGTCCTTTCAGAATCTTAAGCATTGCAGACAGCAGCTATAAAAACTTTCGTAACTTATGAAAATATATTCTTTAAGTCTAACGCGAACTTTATTTCTCAACTAATGAACAAATCGAATTTGAACGACTCAATATCACAAACTACGAGACAAAATTCGACGCACGTTGATGAAGAAAGTCACCAATGAAAACTACGGTCCCTTTGAGGTGACTTGATTTTACTTGAAGGCGGCGTTGACGATTGCTCGTAATTAATTCGACATTATTGTTGTGATTACACAGTTTTTTCATGGTCGCTAATTTAAATCCAGTAACTTAATATTCAAATATATGCTTAGTAAAATAGTCAGAAGAAAAATATGGAAAAAACTTACATTGCTTCCAGGAAAGCATGTTTTGACTACTTCCATCGTTGTATACTTTCAGCTTTGTTAAACAAAAACGTTTTTATTTTACTCTAAATGAATTTTTAGTAACGTATTTTGATTTCAGATTAACTTAAATGGGAGATTGCCGGAGACTGTTTGAATATTTTGTTATCGTTGGTTTGGAAGATGGTGCTGAAGATCTGGTACAGCTGGAATGTGGTTGTCGGAATTCAGCTCCCTTGGCCCCAATTACTGATATCTGTGTAATCTTCCCTGGTTTGGGCGAAACGGTATTGTTGCACTGGTTTTAATCTATATTTGAAATTAAAGTACATTGTAATCAACCTGTCGTCATTGGACATTTTTCAGATCTCACTCTCTTCCAGGTTCCAGATGGATTTGAGCGTATCACAAGTACACCAATGGGATACGCAGCGGATCTGAATCATGGTTCACTGCGGACACCATCGGTGTTTTTATGTTTCCGTCGAGGATATCATAAGCCGCCTTTGGTCGATATCGGTTAACTTTGTAATATGTTCATTAAAAGTGTTTCTAACAACAAAATTTTGTCAGTGATTTATTTTAACTTCATTTTGGATCATATATTCAGGTGTGCTGGATGAGGGTCGCGGAGAAAAGCCAATGCTTGATTCCAATACTGTACTGACAACTCCTTTCGGCCGATCTGCTAATGTTAACAATGCCTCACCAGGTATTGCTTCATTGTCTCTCATTTTTCGGAACTTCTTTTTTAATGATTCATGGGATGAACTGATTTTGCAATAAATTATTTTCCAATTTTATTTCAGGTGTTTTCCTGACTTATCGCCGTGCACAGGCCAACAGCGCTCCAAGCCAACTTGTTGTTACTCATATCTGTGTCATTTTGACAAATAAGGGCGAGACGGCCCCACACACTTATTATAAAATCCCAAAAAATCTGAACAAGGTTAGAATACTTGCTACACTACATGAAGTAAGTAATTGTTGCTGTTTAAAAAATTTTTTTATAAGTTTTTTTTCCAACTCGAATTTTGTGAAGAGCTCCATTTGAGACTAACATGTGGTCATAAACGATGTCTTTAACATCATAATCATTTCATATTTCTTCATACTATAAGATACAAATCAATGCACTGCAAAGTTCATACCCACAGTAATAAATAGGGCATAAGAAAGTTATTACCAAGAAGAAAAAAAAGTTATGTAAGAATTAAGTTATCTGTCAGTTTCAGGGCATGGTTGGTTCTGATGTATTTTTGTGCTATAAAAAATCACAAGGAACATCGAAACGAATAGCTTACAAACCAGCAGTTCTGGACCATTTTCCTTCAGATAACAAGTTTACGCTGGCTCAAAATATACCAATGTTTTGCTTGCCTGTGGGCGCTCTAATCGAATGTTGGCCAGCAAGGTGTCAACCACCGGATAAATCATTTTCTACTTTTGTTCTCACTGATCAGGTCCTGATACCTCTTTTTTCTTGAATTTTTCTCATTCTGACTTTGATTTAATTTTGATTAGCGTTTTTTTTTTTGTTTATATTTTAAATCTTTTGATGCAGTGAATTTCTCCAATGTGTACTTAATGGGTATTCAGGATGGGAGTAAACTTTACGGGTCATCGGTTACCTTCTACGAACCTTATACAAAGCCACTTAGTATGGAACAGATGGAAAAATTGGAACTGATGAATGAAACAGTTACGCGCGGGATGGTAGAGGATGCATCTAACACCAATGATCCGGCTGAGCAGGTTTTTCAGAGCTTTCATTTTTTTTTCAGGATTAACGGTTTTATCTACATGAAAAATATTGAAAATTACTTCAGATGACATTCCATAGTAACATGTCAATTTGTATCATATCAAAATATCCGTTTTTCAACGCGTTCAAGCGATTTTTATTCTACCTTCATCGCATGTCTTTATCAGGTGTACATACTGTTCCCGTGGAACGTTATATTTCTCATCTTGTGAGTTTTCTCCTCCGCTGTTACATTTTTTTTCTATACATGAAGATTTCTATATTTCTTCAATACTTTCTTTTTTGTTTTATAGTTTTATTCCTTTGTACTTTAAACAAATTAAATAATTTTATTTCAAAATGATTTTTCTCCCTTTTTTTGTCTTTTTGTAAACTTCAAAGAAATGAATTTTATCTTTTCAGAGTATTATATGAGTAACTCCGCTCTTTACGTTGCTAACAAAATTAATTAATCTTCATTAATAATATTCTATTCCATTGATGGAATGTTTTATAAGCCATATCGAAACATTTTTTCATTCTCATCCAAAATATGTTAGTTTTAGCTGTATGAAGTATCATTTCCATCACCACGGTGTCCACGTGTACTAGTTCAATTGGGTAACGAAACAATTTCATTCGAAAGTCATGATGATTCGCAGTTGCCTCTGTCCGGTGCTGCTTTCTTCGATACTCTCAAATGTCTAGGACCGCAAAATCTGATGTTTGAATTCTTTTTTTCAATATTTTTTTTTCATTCATGGATTTTTTCAAATCATATAAAATAGAATATTGCGGACATTTCGCATATTAAGAGGCAAATTTTTATTTAAGCGATCAAAGCAAATTTAGGTATTTGATGTTGCTTGCGTTGCTGGAACAAAAAATATTAGTTCATTCCCTGCGCCCTTGGCTACTGACAGCTGTTGCGGAAAGTGTATGTGCTTTGATGTTCCCATTTCACTGGCAATGTCCATATATTCCTCAGTGTCCGCTTTCACTTGCTGGTGTGCTTCATGCTCCACTTCCTTTTATTGCTGGTGTTGATTCCAGGTGGATGAATTTAGTGTGCTTTGAAAAAGTAGTTAGATTTCTAAGTAAGATTTTCAAGTAAACTTTAGGGTTTAATATGTAAGACTTCAGAATTCAAATTTTTCACACTCGGTAAAGATATTAAGTAAAGATTTTCATAGTTCAGTGGGAAATTAAAACTTAAAGACTGGTGATTAAAATCTATAGTAATTCTTTCTTGCAGGTATTTTGATCTCTACGAAGATCCACCATCTGATGTTACTTGCTTCGATCTTGACACTTCAACAATCAGCTTTTCTTCTATTCGGCAAACATTGAAGCTTAGTATGCTTCCGAAGGTTAATGCTCATTGTCTGAATAAAAGTGAAGTTAAGGAAGTTTTTTTTCAAGTTTTTTAATAAATTCATCACTGTTTAACCAAACTTTCTTTGTAGAAGGCTTCACGCCAATTGAAGAATAGTCTTGAAAAACTTCATAGACGACTTTATCAAGAAGAATTTAATATAATTGCTTTGCGAAAAAATATGGATTTCATGCCACTAAATATCGATTATGACATACAACGTAAGAAAAGAATGCTTGAAATCAATGTTCAAGATGCTTTTCTCCGGTAACGATCATCATTTCCTTGGGATTGATGGTGTCACAAACAAAAACCTCTTGTGAAAGACTTTTCTACCAAACTTTAAGTGAAAAAACTTTATATAATTACTTTTGATTTTTGTCAGTTTTTTCTTATTGAGAAAACAACTTGATGGAAATAGCTAATTTTTATGATTTTTATTTTCAGATTCATGGCTTCTTTGATGCAAGGATATACTGCTTATCTCAGACCTATTCGTTGTGCTCCACGTCGTGTAGGAGCTACTGATACGGGCTCGCTATTTGACCTCGATGCTTTTCTTCGCTCTCGTGATAAGTAAGTAACTTATTCATTTTTGCGTTAAGTTGTATTATACCGCATAAATTTGCATAATTATTTCCTATTTGCTTTCAGTAAAAATATTTGAAATATTGAAAGAAAATACTTTTTAGGTCATCCTTGGAATTTTTTAAACGCTTCAGCGAAACACAGTCATTCAATCGTTTTATCGAGGAGCGGTCGTTTGTTTCTGACAAAAATACTTATAACGCTTTCTTTGATGAATGTATTGCAAAAATTTCTCAAATTGGTATTACTTGAATTCGTTGGTATATGTGAATGTAAATCATCTATAATTTATTAATGTGAAGGTTAATCTGGTTCTGATTTTGAGTATAAGCTAATAACAGGAATTTGTCATGTGATGAAATAGTTATTAATTGATTTTTTGATCAATTTTCTTTACGTATCATATGTGAGAATGGTAAGTGTATCTTATTTCTTCTTAAGATAATCGTTTATCGAATGATTCTCTTGTGGAATATGAAATGTCACCAAATTCTCAGACGGAATTTGTTCCTCCTCCAGAATCTCCTGCCAACTCGGATGGCCAGGAATTAATATATAAGTATGAATATTTTCCAAAGAAACTAGAACCAGGACTGTTCCAGCTTGAAAATTTGCGGAAAATGAGTATCGAAATGAAAGGCTCAACTACTAACAGTGGTAAGTAATGTAATAAGCTACTGTTGCTGCCATTTGCGACTGTGGACCAAATGTTATGCTCTACAAACCTTTTCATTTATTTCGTTTGAATTTCTAGACTGCTTAGAAAACGCTTTGATTCGTACAAAACAAGAAGCACGAAGCGCCGTTGAAACTGCCGTATTAAATGCCCGACATTCACCAGTTACATGGCCAAAGACTTTAACTTTTTTATGCATACTCCGTTTGGTTCATGTTGCTACCTTCACTTGTTCATCTTGCAAAGTCAAAAGTGAAGATCTTGCGACTAGCACTTCACGTAAGTGATTTATGTTGCCTTCTTCTTTCTATAAAATTTGTCAAAAATTCTCTCAGTTTGTTAATTTCTCATTTTATATGCTTCTTGACCATACTGACAATGATGTACTTGTGCTAATAGTTTATTTCATCTTCAGAAGATTTGTTCATGGAAATTAACAATGTTCGCCTTTAAATAGCGTTTTCTCATCAAATTATCCGCTTTATTCAGTTTTTGATTATTTTTAAAATTATTTTTAAAACGAAAAATTTATCTGCTGAATTTTTCAAGTTCATTTAGATACTGGACCGAATGGAATATTCGGGTGTTTTACCGCTTGATCAGGTGTGCTATCGCATTGTAATACAGTTATGTGGTGATTTTGGCTATCCTACTCTTGCTGTCAAAGTTCTTCAAGCAATGCAAGTAAGTTCTTGAAATCATTTCTTAATTCGAAATCTGATGTGTTGGAAATGTGTCAGTTTCCTTTTTGTGGTTCTAGAGAAGTGGTATGGAACAGAATGCAGTGACGTATGGCATCTATCATCAAGCGGTTCTAAAAGGCGGTTGGCCAATGGGTGATCGAATTGAAGCTCTAAGAGCATGGAATCGCTTAGCAATCGTAGTGCGAGCTATTTCATTATTTAAAATGAATCTATCGTTGGTTTCAAATCGAAATTCTTTGCAGCTCAGTTCGGTTAGTACTACGTATTTCATTTGACTTCATCAGTATTTTCAGAGAATTTCTATTTCAGAGAAAATGAAAATATCAGGCTACCTCTTTAGAGACTGGCCCAATATAGATATCTGTTGCTGACAATTGGTCACACAGTGAAATGCATTATATGAAACAGGAGAAAATGAACCAGTATCTAAAGAGGTAGCTCTGTAATTTCAGAAATTCTCTAAGAAAATTTACTAATCTTTTTTAAAGATAATTTTCAAATGTAATTTATTTGGTCAGAGAAAATTAACAAGCGTTTTTATGTCTTAAAAGGTCGTGAAATCATAAAATTATTTTCTTGTTAATTTAGCTGCCAGCATCCGTTGCTCAAAATGTGAGTGAAAGTGAATCGATTCTTGATCATTCATCACAGTCTGGGAATACTATAGTTGGTTTTATTTCAATCATACATTCGTTTTATTTCTTTTTTTTCTGATGAAACTAGATTCTAATTCCTTATTACAGTATAGCTCATTTTGAGGCTTCATTCTCGGAAGAAAATAATTCAAATGACCCACTAACTGCTGATCCATTGGGGGCTGTGAATATGCCAGAAAATTTATCGGTAACAACACCGAAACAAATTAGTGAAACGATGAGTCCAAGTCGATTACAATTCATCAAAGAGCATAGTAATTCACCATTTGCCAATGAGGTATTTTTTCATGAAACTGTTCTCAGATATATCGTTAAGTGAAGATGTGCATTACTCATATATTTAAAGCGAATTCCATTATCTATTTTGTTATGATTTCATCAGACGAATGACTCATGTAAGCTTCAACATATTGTACATGTCTAGTCACCAAACTATTTCCCGTTCATTAAGTTTTTTTAGCTACACCATAATGAGTCGATGGATTCGAGATTGAACGAAAAATCGAATTCGTGGCTTCGGGGCTTAACAAGCAGTCCAATTGTTAGCAAATTTATGCGCAGCAGTACTTCAAGTATTTATTAAATTTATTGGGGGTCATATCTGGAAATTCAGTTTTTTCTGCTGATTGAAGCCACGTTTTAATTTTAAATATATATTGATGGCAGTACTGAATAAAATATGAAATATGCTCATTTTTTCTAATTAAATTGGTTAGAAACATTTATTTATCTGATTAACAGAAGTTACTCAAAGAATAGCCGTTTTTTCAAATAATTATGGAGTAATTGTACATTTTTACGCTTACGATTTAAAATTTGTTGCATTTTGCCTAAATTATGCAGGTAATTGATTAAATCCCTGGTAAGTTTATTATTTATTAGACTCATGCGATTCAAATATATAAAAATTAAGGTCACTTTGAATCGCATTTTGATAATAACGATTCATCGCTCACATTATCACCAAGCTTGGCATCTTTGGTCAATCAAATGAAAAAAGGTTATGATGACGTATTACAAGCTGGAAGTTTGTCATCACGCCTGCGAGAAGGAGTCAATACTTTGGTGAATGAAGTACGCAGTTTAAACCGTTCCCATGTGAAAGATGGGAGCGAAAGTACTCACAGCTTACAACGTGAAGTTAATGAACAGTCGGACCAGGTTTGGACTTCATTTCTCTCAGATATTTATCGTGTCTCTTTTCAAATGCTTAATTATTTGTTCCTGCATATTATAGAAAATTTCGGAATAGCACTTTTTAAATTTCATGTTTTTTATTTTCAAATTTATCGCATTTCTTGTCTATTTTTTAGCAGCTGCATCTAAATGATCCATTGTTTCAACTGGATTCCGGTTCACACTGTTCACTACTTCCATCGGACTGGTGGTTAGCTGACCAGATTTTCGCTTCTGCTTCAACTCCACGCGAACTTATCGATATTGCGATCTCCTCCGCTTCTCTCTGTCCTGCTTGCAAAATGGTTCATTGATTGATTCGTGGAATTCTTTTGCGGTTGATTTGTCATTTTTCACGAGTCTACAGAGTTGTTTGCCCAGCTCAATAATGTGTTTCTCAAAAATATATTTGTATCAAATTTATCATCCCCGTGAATTGTAGGTTGTGTATGATGAAGACTTGATGTCGGGATGGACAGTTGATGAATCAAACTTGAATACAAGTTGTGTCTACTGTGAATGTGCTTTTGTTCCCTCATTGACAATTAAAATTCATCCACGAGAAATGCCTGTGGAAAGTAGCTGGTATCTGCCATCATTTTTCGCTACCAAAACTTCAGATGATGACAGTAAATCACGTTGTAATGGAGATAGTGAATCTATAGCCAGTCAGCTCTCAGTTAGTTCTTTGAATTTCTTCTATAATTGCTACAATCATTCACAGATTTCGGAATTTTTTTTGTTATGCCTTGTATTTTTAGGTTCCATTTCTAAGTCCGCTTGTTTTACGTCGCGAATTGGAAAATTTATTAAGCGGGAATTGTTTGCTTCCTATGTATTCGTCACTGAGGCATTCTAATCCAATTGTTTTCTGGAATGTTCTTTATTATTCTCGTCGATTATCTTTACCTACGCATTTTCCTAGCTGGCTTGGTCAGTCAGTTCATGTACGATGTGTTTATGATGTACCAGTTTTGCACACAGAATTCACTCCATTATTTTTCGTAAACCCATCACACAAGGTTCGTGGTCTCATTAATAAAGTGAAATTTTTTAAATTTTGCTTTTATTTCAAATATTTGTCATTTTGATGGGCAGAATTTTCAAAAAATTGAACATTACATCATGAAGTGAGATAATACTTAATCTGTAGATATCATAAAGCACTCTCTAGGATGGTTTATTACCAAATAGTGAACGTAGTATTAGCATATGGCAGCATGTGATCGCCGCTGTGCAGCAATCAAGCATTCTTCGCGCACTGCAGATGATTTTATCTGAAAATCGCAGCGCTATTGATAATGGCAAATTTCCGCGTCGGTTTCCGCTGTTCAGGTACTTCAGATCATCTTTATTTCCTAATTAATTTACATAATTATGCGTCGTTATTGCTTGCTTTGATAAAAATGAAAATTTTTAATTTTTGCTCAAAAGAAGTTGTTAAGAATATGAAGTCACTTCAGCGCAACTATAAGTATAAGGTAGAAAAGTAATTGCGATGTTTTCATTGTTCAAATTTTTTACCTTATTTAAAAGTGTATCCCGATGTAGGTAGACTCTTAAATGCAGCCATATTTTATTGTAATGCTCATATGTTGGTTTTTCTCGCCGGTAATTATCATTTGCTGTTATTTCATATTTATTTCAAACTAAAAAAATAATGTTAGACAAAAAGCAAATTGAATGGTTTTTTATTTACCTGCAGTAAATGAGTGTCATGTTAGTTGAGTGGTATTGAAAGAGCAGTTACTGTTTTGAAACGTTATTTTCTATTATATTGCACAACAGCAACGAACTATTTCCTGATGGGACTGTATTGTGCAACGAGAAACGGACTATATGCGATAGTTTCTATACGATTTTGGTGATTGATAGAGAAGTTTCAAATCATTTTCCAAAATTAGACTTATGCAAAAAAAAGGTCGTAGTCACTTGTGAATGGTTCGCTAACATTGCAGCTTTATAAATCCCAACAGAACGATTTTTCGTAATACGTTTAGAAATCGATGAAAGACGCCGAAAATTCTAGCTTTTTTAAATTAAATTAATTACAGAAAACGTCCAATGCTACTCCATGTCAGTGCTTCTCAGACTTCAGACATCAATAGCTTTCAAAAGCTGAAGGAATTAGATTATAGAACTACATGTATTCCCAGTCCGCTATATTAATTTGCCTTCTCACCAATCAGCTACAATGGTGCTGTTAACTTTTTTGCATTAAAAATGCTTTCAGACTGCAGAATATACAAAATACTTTTTTTTTTTACATGTAGAATCTCGAAATACGAAGTTGTAATCCATCAAAACCAACGAAGTTTATTCTTTATTCTTGTTGGCAAAAATATGGTGATTATCATTGTTCCTGTCTTGATGTGTAGGATGTGTGTGAAAATTTGCAACTGGAAGCGCAAATACTTTGCACTAACCTATTATGTATATATATATATATATAAATAACCTTTATCTTTTTGCTCATTGCTATATGTGCAGTTTTTTAGTGCGTCACTTTCGAAATTAACGTAAAGAAGTTAATAAGACCGTGATTTGGCCTTGTGTAATCAAAACACTCATGATTCTTTTCTTTGGACGAGTGGTTGTGGTCTGTCCCATGCTACGGTTTTAATCCTAGCACAATTGGAAAAAAGTGATAACAATAAAATGTAAAAGTCGGACGGATAGGAGAGAATAGGTGTAAATTCAGGGATGAAGAGATTTTGAATCGTGATAGCTATACTGTGCACTGTCTATGTCTTTTTCATAAAATTTTACGTTCACTCAAAGTGCTGGTTACCATTAATTTTGGATATTATAAATGCATCAATTTTTCCAGAGACGTTCAGTTTGTGGCACTGGATAAATATGGTAGCGCAGTTGATCGAGATCAGCTGGATGAGCAATATCGTTGCGATTTCGAACGCCTTCCGCCTCGGATCCTGCCACTACTGCCTTGTTCTGACTATCCTCCCAAAAGCCTTTCCAGGATTTGTCGGAAAATCTTCTTACCGCTTGACGTTTTCTAATGCATATTTTGTGTGTACTTGTTCTTTCCTTCAAACAGTTTTCTAGCTTCATGTTCTGCACAAACAATGATCGTCACTTTTTTGTATTTATTTTAGAACTGATTTTCCTAAAGTTGAATGTTGCGGGTCAATAATAAAAGAGCGGATATCTGTTGATAAGGGATACTACTAGATTGTTTCTAAGACTTTGTTTCAGGATAAATTTTTTACACTAGTTGATCAGTCTCAACCACCGATTAAATTGGGTCCTTCTTCTAATCTCTACTTCCTCTCCTGCTTCCCTCCCTGACCCTCCCGCTTTAAATTTTCTACATTAATTGATCAGTCTCAACTACCGATTAAATTTGATATTTAATTGAATAGATGAAAAAAGCAATTCTGCGGATAATGCACGTTTTTCGGCGTGTACTAATAAACTGTGGCTTTTGTTATAATATCACGAAAGGATTTACGTATCAAGAGCTAAAGTTTCTATATTTTGTTACCATTAAACACCAAAAAAAGAGGGACTGATAAATATGGATACAGAAATTTCCAAGTAGTGGATGCTTGTTAGCATATGTAATTATTGTACTGTTTATTCTGGAACTTCCTGAGATCATCTATGGGACGTTATAGTGGTGTTGTGTGTTGGGTTTTTGTGTGAGGAATTTACTAACGATCGGAATAGACGCAACTACATGCGAGAGACAAGATTCAACGAAATAATGAACAAAAGTAACTGGCTTATATGTGGAAAGTTATCAGGATACAGTATTTATGTAGGTTACTCAATTATGAAGATTATAACACATGTAGAAGTTGGATGCCTTTTGCATATGATGAAATTTTGGTGTGGTCAATCTCCGGAATTCACTCAGTGTATCTTTTCGCACTTTCAGATTTTGCATTTTACCAATGATAAATCGAAATAATTTATTACACAGTTTTGGGATCTGCTGATGGCTGTTGCAAGATGAGAATGAGATGAGATAGACGTAAACCCTATAAATTAACGCAACGTTAATCTCTATACATCAAATACTGGAAAAAAAAGGGATGGAGGAAAAAGATTCTACTGTTGGAAAATGAGAAGCGTCAGTTGTCTCATCATGATTGAAAATAACGTAAAATTTCCACATGGAGGTGTTGGATCTTCTACGATTTTTCCTCTTTCAAAATGTTCTTATTCTTGTGTATTTCTCTGGATTTATTTCCAATATTTCTAAATGCACTACCAGATACGTTTGGATGACGCATGCAACTTAGTAATTCTCAAGATTCTCATCGAACTCATCAACTTAAATACGAAATAATTACGCATAACCGATTTAGGCGTCACAAGCATCTTCAAGCAAAATTCTCTTGAAATTAATTTCATGAACAGTTCTTATCAACAAATAAGCAATTTTCTTCTTCAATACATTTAAGCCAAAAAGTAGTTGAAAACAAATATTTCCACGGAAAACCATTCTCTATTCGAAAAGGACTTTATATTTTTTAAAGTTTACGAATCCAGAAGAGCTTGGAACCGTAGGAAAGGGAGAGTTTAAAACCTTCTAAATGATCTGTACGAAAAAAGTGAAAAAAAGTATACAAACAATTAAGGTGAAGGCACTGAAAGTGACATAGAGTTATTTCTAAAATTAAAAAAATTTGGAGCACAGAATTAATATAGAAAAGTTCGTGACTTTGGTTGGAAATAGAGGAAATTTGTATAAGGAATTTTAAATTCAGTCAGAGAATCCGTTCTTTATTATTTCCGATTATTGTAACATTTCTGCCAATTATGTTTCATTCCAAAATTTAGACTAAAAGAAATGTCGTTAATAATATTCTAAAGAAATATGCTTTATTCTACCAAGAAGTTTTTGGAAAATATTTATTCACAAAACTCTTTTCTTATTATTAAAAATAAATGCTCTAATCATACCAGATGTTGAATATTTCACTAACAATAATAATATGATCATGCTACAGATCTGAGAACAAATAAAATGAAATCAATTTATATTCAGTATGACCTATACTTAAAGTGAACGTGATGGAAAGTAAAAAACGACTACAAGAAACAAAACATTAATTATTAAAATTTGCGTAGCTGGCGAAAAACTTTATACAACGAATGAATTTTTCCAACCTTCTTTTACATCTCCGAATTTAAGTTTCTTTTTAGCAATTTATGAATACGAAGTGCCTCAAAATTAACAAATTTTGCAGCATTTTATTTGTGTTATGTTGAAAACGATAAAGTCAAAATGATTTTATTCACATCTTCCGCAGTACATACTTTTAATCATTTCGTTCATTTAAGTTACAATATCAGAAAATTCAGTTTACATAGTAACACAACTTATTCATAAAATTCCAGTGACATATCAAATTCTTTAGTAGCAGATGAGGGAGTTTTTTTGAATTTCAGTACTAAGTTCTTAAATTCTCGATTCTAAATCTTGACATTTACCATATTTCAGTGAGAAAACTTTTTGAGGAGAAAATTTTATTGAGGATTGTATAATTATAATATTAAAGCTAATAATTCAGTTCAGCTCACTTAAGATAAAATTATTGAGCTTTCATGAGTTACATAATGAGAACTATATTATTGCAATAATGGTTATCTCTAGTGATTCTCAAGTCAATGAATCCTTTAGATAGATGGACTTGTTCAGTAACTGGAAAAATTAATATATTAAGTTGGAGAATTTGTACCGTGCGTTAATAAAATTTAGTCGAAACTAATACCAAGTGTGTTGTTTGTTTAAATGATTACGAAGCGGTAGACACTTTGACATTCCCTCTTTCCGCCCAATCAGACTGCTTGCAAATGAAAGTTCCTTACATTTCTCAGCAATATTTCAATTTTACTACTTTTGAAAATCAAATCAAGTAATTCATGCTGCATCTAAGCAATAACTTAAATTAGATTTACGAGAAAGTGAAGCTTCAATCATATCTGTAACAGGTTAATTATTTCCTAAGCCTTGCCGTTCTGATAAGAAGTCAGCTATTATTAAGTTTAACAATAAAATTCGACACACTTATGAGAAAAATGCGCCTTGAGGAGTTGAGTTGCACGTCAATAATTATTGGATTACGGTATTTAATTATAAATTATCGCATGAATCAGTTAAATTTACTTCTGTGTGATCTTCATAAAACTAGATTAAGTGTTAACATTTCAGGGATCGAACGTATCGTCAAATATCTGAATTATCACTCAATTCAATTCAATTAATTCCTAATGTTATCTCTAACTGCCCTTTATACTATTTGAGGATCAGGATGCGTTTTTAACCGCGGGAAAAATTTCCCCTACTGTAAAAACTAAAAAAAAAGTGAGCAAGCAAAACCATCAACAACAATATCAACACATCATCGTGCAGATATTTGGTGTTTCATTATCTCGATGATATACTCAGAGATAGAAACTTGCAGCCAAGATTCACGTTAATTTTTTAAAGTTTTCGAAAGACATCTAGAGAAGATATAGAACAATGCATCATTGGGAGTGAAAAAATGAAAGCAGTAGTGAAAGATTTCTATGCGTTTGTGTGTATGATGAGTTCGCTTCAGTCTAACCAGTTATCTGTAGCTTGAGCTGATTTCCATTATCTTTTGCTCTATCATTAAAATAACAGTTGCAGGAAGTGCAGTAAAGAAAAGGAGGGCTGAAGAATTTAAGCTCGAGAAATCTTGAATAGCTCGAACTTTTTCTTCCAAAACTTCTTGTATGTATATATTATATAAAGAGAGATAAACATAAATGCATAACAAACACAAGCAGATAAATATATATGTAATGGAGAACATCTGCACGCGTACCTTCGAACTTGATAAAACGATCTCTTATGTTGTCATTACATCGCAAGCAGTTATTTCTCTTTAATCTTTTGTACCCATCAATTTTTGGTGTCTTTTCGTTTTGGTGTTGCTGCGAACAAAATTGAATGAATCCTTTTCGAAAACTGAATATCACATCTGTAACTGCAAAGTATTTTACGGTTTGCAAAATAGAAAGAAACTCTTGATCAACAACAAAATCTACCTAGAAAGAAATTCTTGCACTTTTTAAAATGCTCGCATTTTTTCTCTTGTTCGTCGTGGAACTTCTTATTTTCAGATCTATAAGTATTCACTTTTCTCCTTTTGATCAGCTATCTCATTCGATCGTCGGTTTGTTGAAAGTTTCGCTAAGCAGAATTAGATCATCATTTCTTCTCATGGTATTCTTTTATGTTGCAAGTTTAAAAAAAGATTTGGAAAAGAGAGAGGAAGACAGAGAGAGAAAAAAAAAATTTCCAGATATATATAACGATCATTCTCCTAAATTGTATTCCGCCTCCCTCCTTTTCGTTTTGAATTGTAGATATAACTCAACTGCAGTCTCTTGATACATGCATGTTCTCCAATATACTCTCATGTATCACCGTTGAAGAAAACAATTCTCCAAATTCAGCTAATCATAAAATATAATAATAGGTAGCTAATCATCGCTAATCTTGTCCTTAAAGTTTTATTTTTGGAATCGAAACATTATCAAAATGGCCTATAAAAAAATTGTAGTTTGTGAGAAGGTGCTTGTTCTACTTTACTATGTATGTGGAGAAAATACGCAGTAATAGAGAAAAGGTAAAATCAAGGAAAAATTGAAGTTACCAAAAATTTGGACTATTTATTTGAAAATTAGACCTTTTACTCTTATTTACACTTTCATTTCAAAAAGACCACAAGCTTACAGCTTGATGACATATTCCTTTTCATAGAAGAAGAAATAATTAGAATTATTGACTTTGGTCAAAATGCTTAGCTGGAAAACGATCAGCTTTACCATTAATTTCTCGAGAGTTGTCTGTTCTTATCAAGTAACGCTGTAGCTATAGGTTGTATTAATTAACATTTGTTCTACTTCATCTGTTTGAATATTTTTTTGAAATAGAAGTTTTTTGTGCACTTGACAGTTTTGTTTTTAATTTTTTAATTAATTTCAGATTTTCCTAAAATGAGTTTAAGATCAACGCATCTTTGGAAATGTAGACTGATGATATTGTAGAACCAAACCATGTACATACGTACATTTATATAAATACGATGCATATATATACATATGTATGTGTATGTGTGACTTCACACTTTTGGTTCAAAAAAATATTAAACCGATTAATGGTGATATTATTATGATATTATTTTCACCTTACGCAAGAACGATAGTGAGAAGGAAGGATAATGTGAGTAGCATCAAAATCACAAGCGTTCAAGAAAAGCTTTTCAACTTCATTTCAAAGTTTTTATTTCAAAAAAAAGGGTTGAGAAAGAAAAGCACGGCAGAGAAGGTAGGAAAGGAAAGATACAGAGGACTAAGGAAGGAGAATCTGGAAAAAAAAGATGTGATTGGAGCTAAACAGGATTATTTTTAGAGTGGTGGGTTTGTTGAACTTCGGAAGTTGCCACAATGCTTGACAGCAAGAGTCAAGCCGTCTTGAAAGAGAAATGTGGCGACTTCCTAAAATTTTAAATGTTTGGAATTCTACGACTCTTGAGCTCAGAAGCTGAAGCCTTTGCTATCTTTCTTTATCGCACGAATCTAACCTTCTCATCAGCGCTTTTCATATCCAGTCAGACATTGCTGTGTAGCGCGCAATAACTTTTTCGTTTAGTTTAGGGTGTTGTTTTATCGAATCACAAAATATGAAACAATAATCCTCGCCTACTCCATTAAAGAGTTTTTTATTTTTCAGAATCATACTGCAAACGAAAAGAACAATATTACTAACCAGATATTTGGTATCTCGACAAAGCAAAAAAACTTGCATGTTGCTTTTCCAAGCGCTCTCCATAAAATTTTGAACCACAGACCAGATCAAAAAACAAGAATCAAGGAAGAAGGGTAAAAAACATGCCTGGAGCACCGCGTTTTACGCAGAAACCTTCTATACAACAAACCCTGCAAGGAGATTTGTTAATGGAATGCTATCTGGAAGCCGATCCATTGCCTGATATTGTATGGAACCACGCTGGTATGCCAATTGTTGCTGGACCACGCGTTGAATTAATCCTTACCAATTTGCAGTCCAGTCTCTACAAAGCGATTCTAATCATTAAGGTAATTTATCATTCACAGTTTTGTAAAACCACTCGGATATTAGTTCTATTTGTTCAGTTTGCTAAAAATGTGTATCTGTTAGATACTGAGTCTACAGAAAAAATATCTACAGAAACTAGAGAAGTAAACTTAGAAATTTTTGGGTTTACTTCTCAATTTCAGGTTTCTCAACATATTAATGAAAAAAACATAAAAACAACTAGTATTCTGTACAAATATTATTCGGTATGTGACTGAAAGTAATCATGCCGGATATTTAAAATTGCTTAACAAGAAAATAAGATCATACATAGTTTGTGTTGGATCACTCATCACTTCTTATTTCATTCCCAGCAGTTAATTTCAAATACTAAAGATGTTACTCATTTTATATAGCTTTGAAATTAAAGAGTCAAATTCCAAAGCCCTTATTAGTGAAAACTACGAATTAGAATATTCAGAACACGATCTGTATTTTGCCTATAAAATCGAACATTGCATATTTTATTTCTCATTTATCCCTTAAATTAAAGCAAGCATTAGTTATAAGTATCTGATCAATCACATTTATTAATTTTTTCTTCCCGTTATATGACCACCAGTACTCTTTACGCCTTTCTCTTCTTCGATTAGATATAACTAACTTGCCATTTGTTGGATCCAAAGTTACTAATTTACCGAACTTATATATTAAATATCGTTTAATAATCTCATAACTCGTCTTCAATATTTATATCTTTTTTATTCATGACATCATATGTCTCAGCTTTTGAAGAAGCCATTTATTGTTAAACTTCCGACGTTTCATTGCTCTTACATACATAGTTTTCAAATGTTTTTTATTTGTATAAGGAAAAACGGGAGCTCTTTTTGCTCATAGCTAGTAGTAAGTTAGGGATTTCTGAACATCTTCGTATTGTATTCCAGTAATATAACATTTTATAACTGAGACTTTATTAGCGCTAATTTGTTTTTCCAAATTTTTAAAACTTATTCAAATACGTGACTTCATCAAATTTTACTAATTTCAAATACGAAATATTCACGAAAGAGCACTGCTGACAAAAATAAGGAGCAGTCGGAATTCTCGCCTTTAAATTTAGAAAATTTTGGAATGTTGTGAGCAGTAGTTTCTCAAAAAAAAAAATCGTGAATGAAAAGCTGAAAAAATAAACATGAAATCTAATAATTTCATGTTTTGTCGTAATAATAACATTGAATCGTAATAAGCACCGAATTGTTATAATAATACCTGAAGCATGAAATGTTTGCACTATATTCACTTAGGTATCAAACGCAGTACGCTTCAATCTTCGAAATATTACTATTAATTTTTCTTGTCACGTATATTGCAGTCACTGACAACAATGGATGCTTCAGTTCTATCACAGCAAAAATGCTTGTCTTTTCTATGTAAATCAGTAAAGGAAAGAGCACTTAAACATCAATTATATTAATTAACAATAATTTGCATAAAGAATTAGATTATTATCCTATGTAATGTGCGCAATACAGACACGTGTGAAATCCAATTATTCGCATTATGTTACAATTAAGTAGTTTAGAAATAAAAATGGGTGCTTACTTGGCAACAACATTTTCTTACATGCTTTGAGATAATTATAATCAGAGACTAAATGAGTGCTGTCCTTAAGCAATGAACTGTCCCTTCAAAAAGCTAAAAAAATATTGTCTTCAGTTCATTGGTTTACAAAATATTTTCCCACCTATCACTTTGAAAATGTTATGCATCATCTGTATGATCCTCGAGCATCTTTAAGTATATTTAGGAACAATTTAGAATATATTTATTAGATTTCCGTAGGGAAATAAGTAGAATATTTGAAAAAAAAAATCATTGTGCGCTATTTCTCCGGCAATAATGCCATCGTTGTTACCTTTACAATCAATATCGCTATCATCTTCCGTCACTCTCTTCCTATCATCGCCATTTAATCTACATCTGTGTTGTCATTGCTATAATCTACCAGTACCTTTCTTCTTACTCAACACTGCATAAAACTTATGTTTAAATGCAAGATTTTTGGTACTATGATTTTGACTTGCGTATGACAGTGGCAAATCATAGTGATAATTTCCAATTTTATGTCGAAACTCTGAAACTATAGGTTCCACAGCTACGATCATTGTCGATCAAAGGTGAAGCATAGCTATTAAACTGAACTAAAAACCGATATGTCGTACAATAAATGTAATAAATATAAATATGAAATTTACGTAATAATTGAAAAACTCCACAGCATAAGCTGCAGATCCTATTTTTATGGTTGTTGAAAAATTTTTCTATGCACTCATGATACGACATATTAAAAAATTTTTCACGCACTATATATATGGCTGATTGAACCGATGAATAGATGTTTTCCGAAATTTTTTGAATTTTGTTCAAAATTTAATTCATCTCATTTCACAAAGTATTGCTTCGCAGAAGAGATTAAAGCATTTGCCAAGAATGTCTTTATTAATCTAGAACGAAAGTCGGAGGTTCGAAGACGATCAGATACCGTTTTAGTTCTGATCGTAAACGATATCAACCAACATTCCATCGGCGGTAAATATTTAAACAACTACAGATGAACAAAATTTTGTGTGCTTCAGTTTTTTTTCTAATTCTTCGTCAAAAAAATAAACCGAATTTATGATAAATTATTAATCTAAAATATTTTTAAGGAGCCAAATGTTGGTGATGGTGGAGCATACAAATGTACAGCAAGCAATCAATTTGGTGAATCAAATGCAAATATCAATCTTAACTTCGCAGGTTAAATCATTTATATAAATTCCGCTGCTGATTTTTGGAACTGTCCAAGCATTTAAATTTAATGAGAACAGAAACGAAGCAAATGTTGGCATGATGGACATTTCCGAAAGAAGCACATAATAGCAACAGCTGAATAGTTCAACAAACCATTAATTAGTTTAGGTAGTTTTGCTAAGCGATTTTAATAGAGAACGTCAAAATAAAATGCAAATATAGACTGTCATAAGTTGGAAAAAAGTACATTTTTTTTTTACATTAAATTACTTTCACCATTTCTATGCAAATAACAAACAATTATTTATTATGACAATAAAATTTCAAAATTTATCTTATTTTTTTTAGAGATATTCTGCCTTAAGCACATCATTCCTGTTAATTTAATTCAGGCAAAACTAAAGAACACATAATAACATATTTTTTCGTGGCCGAGAAATTTTTAATTAAATAATTAATTTTACCGAATTATTTTTCTGGAAAAATCGGTGAATATTTATCTTGCATTTTGAAAGCTATGCTGCATAATCATTTAAGAAATTTAGAGCTTTGAAATATATTGAAAATTTTGATCAGCAAAATTTATTTGAAAAGATGGAGTGACATAATTTTGTTTTCTTGGTTATTATTTTAAGAGTTTTTTGAAATATCGATTTTAACACTTCAAGATGACTAGGTTGTAGGCATATTAAACTAAGCCTATCAATTTAAGCAAAAGTTCATTCAAGATAATATAAAAGTTCCAGCTATTTGTTAGAATATCAAGGATTTCAGGTGCTGGTGATGAGCAAAAAGAGGTAGCTAAAGGGCCGACATTTCTGAGCAAACCACGAATTATCCCAAAAGACGGTGGAGCATTAATTGTGATGGAATGTAGGGTGAAAAGTATTTCGAAGCCACATGGTATTTGGTATAAAAATGGAGCGCCAATTCACGAAAATGCTCTTTACTCTATATTTTTCTCAGATCTCGGAGACTCCTCATATCTCTTACAACTAGAATTACATGTGAGTATATTTTTTATGGCAAAAAAATTTGAAGTATATTATCAATGTATTAAAAAATCTAAATTCATCGAACATTTCCATGAGCTTCCTTAGCATTTGGGCAGAGTAAATTTTTTTGTTATTTCAGAATCCTGTGGCAGAAGATGCTGGGCAATATAGATGTAGTATCAGAAATGATCTAGGTGAAACAAATGCGAATTTAACATTAAACTTCGAGCAAGAACCAGTGGAGCAACATGAAAAGATTGAAAAGAACCGTCAAAAAGATTTTGCTTCTCCTCGATCTGCATCTCAACAAAGCTCAAGACCTGGTACAGTCAGCTCATTCTTCCAAATTTTTTCTTTTTGATTTTCACAATAAAGAAAATGTTTCATTAAAGCATTTCTTAACTATAAAAAATTTGGATGGATTTGAAAAGGAAGAAAAAATTTAGGCTCACCTAAGAAACAAATGAAATCTCGGGAAGGAACCCCAAAGAAATCACTGAAATCCCATGAAGGTACATCAAGAAAGTCAGCGCGGTCAAGGACTACAACACCGACGGAGGAAACAGAAACAAACGCTTCGACGACAACCGAAGTTTCGGCAACTAAAACAGAACAAATGAATATTGATTATAGTAAGTATTTACTCGATCGTTGGTCCGACGATAGGAATTTATTGATGAAATCAATTCTTCGTTGGGACATTGTGCAACAGAAAAAATAGCTTCAGTAATCTAAATAATAAATTTTTGATTTATGTATGCTATTACCTGAAAATTCCGATTAAATCAATTATATTTTAAATTTGGAAATTTCTAAAAAATTAGTTCTATGAAATGATAAGCTTTGAATCTCAAAATAGGTAATTTTTGCTTTTTTTTTAGTTAATGCAAAACGAAAGAGCGTGATGACATTGCCAGCTAAAGAAAAGAAATCACGACAGAAATCACCGCGTCCAAAATCTAAGTCGCCGAGACCTGACATTCTTCAGACAACCGATGAAAAGGCGGATAAAGAAGAAACGGGTAGTGAAACTTCGAGTGCAATACGGAAAATATCAAACGATAATTCTGTTAAAGTTGATAAGGCTGCAGCAGAATCAGCTAAAATTGCAGAAGCAGGAGAAATGAAAATAAGTCGGATAATGGAACATTCATCAGGAGCTGCAGAAAAGAATCTGGAATTGGAATCCAGTGTGTGCATTTCAGATAGTGAACTAAAGAAATCTGTTGGATCGATTATACAGACAAAAAAAAAAAGAAAGAAGATCAAAAATCCAAATCATCGAAGCTCCATGACTTGAAATTAAAACCTGAAAAGAGAAAAGTAAATTTTTGAATCCTTAATTCAGTTCTGAGAAATTTTTGTTCGGGATAAATAAGTCTAAAAAACCGATTCTGAAGGAAAAAAATTTATTGAGTGCGAAGCTGGAAAGTAGTCTCTGAGCTCTACACAGTTTGTTTTTCCATATTAATTTGGAATGTATTCTAATTCTTCGTACACATTCCAGGTTTCATTTCTTCAAACAAGCATCGCCAGATTTTCATACAGTGTTTTTAATCATATTTTCCTTCACTTTTTCACTTTCTTGGAGCTAAAAATAGACAATTTCTAGAAATTACTAAACATTAAATTCAGTTGTAACCAATTAAGAACTTGATTCTGTTTTAGTAATTCTGATTCATGGATTTCTTAAAATGATGTTTTGCATTATAATAGATACTACACTTTTTGGGGTTCAACTTTTGATTTCAAAGCCCTGTAGGTGATCTGAAATCATTGTTGAGTCAGATTATGAAAAAAAGTTGTTTAGATTGACAAAACTTCGGAATCTGGATTAAGGATTGGATCGAAACAGCAAAAAGAACGCATAGCAATACATTTAGATGGTGGCGCTTCAGAGGATGAAATATCGGAATCTATTTCAGAATTGCCTTCGGCCTCCGAAATTGCATATAAGAGACCTTCAGTAATAGTTAGCAAAAACTTTCTTTATTAGTTTTTGAATGATTCTAAAGAAATCGCTATGATGTCACTTTAAATTATTGCATTTCCATGCGAAATGTTGCAGCTGCTCTTAAAAATTTTTTGAATTCACAGTTTTTTTCTGGAGATCGTTAAAAATTTGCAACATATTTTGTGGTGATGCAATAAAACTACACTTGTCGTTCTATTTTCTAACTTTATACTCGGTATCCAAAATTTTTCCAGTCAGAGCAAAGCAGTAGAAGAATATCAGGAAGCACTACCAAACCGATTCGAGTACGTTTTTCCAAAAAATTTCAATAGATCCAAAATTTTCCGTAGTATTAAACGAATGCTACATTTGCTGTTGCGTGGAAGTAAAATTAAATCAAAATGATTAGACGCTTACAATTACGGTAGAACATTTATAAGAAGAAGCCAATCTTACAATTTTTTGTTCTTTGATGTAGTTGAAAACATATCATAGTGGTGTATTGCCGTATGAAAAAAATCGTTTGTTTCATAATTAATTATATGAAGGACTTGCTAGAATTTCGGGTACAGGTGGAACTTCTGCATGAATTGAAGAAATTTTCCGAATTTAAGGATAAGAATGCAGTTGTTTGATTTTCGTATCTTCCACCTAGAACTGCTTTTTCCAGAGACGCAGTAGTGTTGACATGCGCCGCGAAAACCTGGCTGCTGAAATTCTAGCTAAACCCTCAACTCCATTAAGAAATGCTGGTCCAGAAGGCCCACCGAAAATTGTCGAAATCCCAGAAAATGTTTACTGTTACAAAAAAGTATGACTTTCTGTTTCATTAAAAATATTAAATTTTCATGATGTAGTGCAAGATCGGCATGTTTGTACTTTTTTGACAACTTTGAATGTTTTAAATTCTTACAGATCCTGAAATTTATTTTGTCGATTGCGAAAGGAATAAGCGTGAAGTTTAAATTGCAGATGATACAGCTGTTTTTGAAGTGTAAAGTAGAAGGCAATCCTGCACCAACGTTCAAATGGAGTAAAGGACTTTGTGAGGTCAAAGCTAAAACGTCTTTAAAACGTATTTTTTGTAATTTAAAGGCATTCAGAACTAGTTCTGGAGACTAATAGTTACTAAATTTAGATCTCTTCTGGTGGTCGATGCAAAATTGTTACGGATCAACAGGATAATTCGGTGAATCTCGTTATGCAAAAATGTCGAACGAACGATGACGGCCTATATACACTAACTATTGAAAACAAGCACGGCAAAGATTCTGCAGCCGTTAAATTGTTGGTCATTTCCGAAACTGGACTTGATTTCAGATCAATGCTGAAGCACAGGTTTAATCTTTTTAGAAACGATCTGCAAAATGCGAAAATATTATATCAAACTTGGTGGTAATTTGTAAATTCTCTCTTGTCTCAATGAAAGCAGGTCTTTCGTTGTTGTATGAAACTTATTGAAAATCACTTGTTTTCGGCCAAAAGTCCATTGTGATTTATAATTTTTAGAGAGCATGAAGAAGGTGGAGATGAAGATGATGACAAAAGCACTTCTTCGAGGACAAGATCGATGACGGAAGCCGAACGACGTCAATCGTTGTTTCCCGGTAAAAAGGTCGAGAAATGGGAGGAACCACTGGAGAATAAAACCGTTCAGCAGCAAGTGGATAAAATTTGCGAATTGAAATGTATCTATTCGAGACCGAATGCTAAAATCCGGTGGTATAAGAACAAAAAAGAAATTTTTAGCGTAAGTATAATGTCTATTATAATGTCTATTATATGAAATCATATATTGAAACAATTCTGTTAAATTATTGCCTTATTCTGTTAAATTATTTTGTTATATTATAGGG